>SCHK01353363.1:0-16101 GCA_004124795.1 Poropuntius huangchuchieni
TTTCTTTGATTCCTTTGATTGATAAAGTTGTCTGCTAATGCATGAATGTAAATGTTTATTTTGTTTCCTCTGTTGCAAGTCGCTTTGAAAAAAAAGTTTCTGCTAAACATATAAATGTAAACGTTTTTTGTTATGTTTGTTTGTTTCCTCTTGGATAAAAGTGTGTGCTAAATGCATGAATGTAAATGTTTGTTTGTTTCCTCTGTTGGATAAATTGCATGAATGCTAAATGCATGAATGTAAATATTTGTCTGTTTCCTCTGTTGTAAGTCGCTTTGGAAAAAAGTGTCTGCTAAATGTATAAATATAATCAGATTAATTTTTTTTCTCCTCCATTTTAAGCCACTTTGGATAAAGCATCTGCTAAATGCATAAATGCAAATGTTGTTTGGAATATTGTGCCGCTGTTCTCTTCTTATTCGCTTCTCTATTCAACCAGGATTGAATTAAAGTCATTGGCCCTTTTTATTCTTTCGGTTGGACTTTTTAATATGATTCCTGACATTTCACATCATGATCTTTCCAGCATGTCTTCAGTTGCACTTTTATAGCTCAATATTGTTGCGCTAATGTTAAAGCGCGCATTTCCCATAGGATTATGAGAATATTAAAGAGAGATGACAATGACTCAGCAATATGGATTTTTTGATTGAAAAAGAGATCACTCTGAAAAAGACAGCATGAATCATGTCAGAGTGATGTAATTACAACCGTTTCTTCTCAACAACTCGCTCAGCTCTTGCAGGCAGCTTGGCACATGGTGGCAGATCTTTTTTATTATTCAATTTTGATGAAAACTTCATGCGTTTTCTCTACATTTATGTAACATCTCCCAGTTTTATGTGCATTCATGTTGACAGCGATTTAACCACCGGAGGTTGCCGAGTGTCTGTGTGGCTGGTTGCTAGTAGGTGTTTGATCTGGACTGCTGGAGGCGGATCACATGTCCTCTACTCTCTTCCTTCTCATTGGTGGTCGCAGTATCGCATCACCATTCATTTGCCTAAAGTTTAACTCTGGTCTACCTTAGCGTCTACATGATCTGTGTCACCTTACATCAGCAGCTCTCATGGAAAATGCATGACTTCTGGCCGTTTTGTCAGTGTGAAAAGCCTCTTTAGAGAGTTTAGACTCACCTGCCACATGACATTCATGCGCTCGCTTGTCTCTTCCTGAAGCAAATCTTTTCTCTTCTCAGCTGCGGATTTCGCTTTCTCTCTCTCACGACACCACCCACTACCTACAGTTTTAGTCCATCATAACCCGCAACTGGTGTGTGTGTGTTTGTGTGTATTTGTGTGTGTAGTTAAGGCATGGCTCTATTTTTCAGCCATCTGTTATGGAGTTCACAAACTGTTTTATTGCTGTTCCTCCTGATATAATGGACTCAGCCAACACACACATACACAGGTGAATTAGTTGTAAAGTTGTCATTTTACTAGCTGTTTGCTATAAGATATGATTAAATGTTAAGCAGTATTTGTACTAAACAAGGAGTAAATTAGGAGTTTAATTAAATACATCACATAATTGCAGTATTATTAAATGTATATATTTAAATAACACATAAGATACTGATTTTAGCCTTTGTTCAGATTTTAATTCACGTTAAAATACACTGTATACTATATACATAAAATGCACTTTTAAAAAGATGGTTCTTTTAAGATCTATTGACTGAAAGTTCTTTGGTAAACCCAAAACAGTTCCCTTTTGGAACGTATTTTTGAACACAGCCATTGCTTTGACAAGCGGTGTATAGTAAATATAATAAATATCGACTTCCTCTCCGTACTAACTGATGATTTGATTACTTTTTAGTACTTCTGGCTTCAGTTAATGTTCATTTTCTCTGAAAATAGTACTTATATATTTAGAAGCAATACCCAGCTAAGAAAGTGTGTGTGTGTGTGTGTGTGTGTGGAGGTTGGAATACTTGTTTGGGCCAAATTGTTGTAAATGTTCTTACAAATATAGTAAAACATGTCAGAAACCCACTTGTGGGGATTTGAAGTGGTCCTCATTATTTGTAAATCATCCAGATCTTGTTTTCTTCAAATCTAATAAAGTCATCAGGCTTGTGTGAAGGTCAGCTTTAGTGTATAGTAAATATCATTACCTCAGTATGAAACCATGTCCTCATGATGTGATCCTCATTACTATACTTTCAGAAGTGTGTGTGTGTGTGTGTGTGTGTGTGTGCATGTCTTTCTAGTACGCAAGTATGCTGTTGGTGTATGTGACCTCTGAATCTTGAGCTTTTGGGAAAAGGCCGGAAATGAACTGCCACAATTAGAAAGGCTAATTTAGCCATGACACTTCAAAGGCCCAGATTCCTCCTTTCTCTTCTTCTTCTCTCCCTTTCTTTCTCTTTATCTCTCTCTCTCTCTCTCTCCCCTCCTGGTGTGTGTGTGTGTACATATGTACGCATGTAGGTTGTGTTTATGTAAATGATTTTGTTGGAGCTAATTATTTGTTTGTGCATGTTTCTGCGAAGTACAGCTTCTGTCTTTTTTATTAGTTAATTAAGACCCTTACACATCATCCAGGCGCCGGATACAAACATGTTTGCATGCGTTTTTCATACATGTGAGTGTCTGTGCCACCAGTTAAACGTTCAGGAAATCGACTATTGAGGCTATTTCTATACTGAGGCATTGAGTAGGACACACAGACACACATGGTGGAGAGGTGAAAGAGAAAAAGAAGAGCTAGAAAGAGACTGACCTACTTTAGGGGGCTGGATTCTGGTAACACACACCTCTCAGAGAGCGAGTGTGTGAAGGGAAGAGAGATGGGGGTGTGTGGCAGCTGAATAAGAGATTTAGGATGACACGTGCTCTCAGACGCCACCTAGTGGTTCGAGTGAATGAGTTTAAAAAAATCTACACAGGTAGAGAGAGACCCCTTTACTGACTTTACATTGCTAAATTAATGTATTGCTTTAACTGTTTACAAAAATTATATTTAATTTGTATCTTATTTATAGAGTGTAAAACTGTCTCATATATATTTAATATAGAAGGAATGAGTAGTTTATGATATATTTTATATATTTGTATGCCACGCCATTTGCACTGAGCTGGTCTTTACTTTTTGTACCTCATAACTTTGCACTCAATATTTTTGCACTTTCACACACGTCACTGGCCAAAAGTTTGGAATAATTAAGATTTTTAAATGAAAGAAGTTTTTGAAAGAAGTCTTTTATCCTCACTGAAGCTGCATTCATTTACATTTAAAAATATTTAGGGGTATAATAATACAATTTAGTTTTTAAGAAATATATTTAAAAATATTTTAAATGTATAATTTATTTTTTATTTTTTTATGTAATTTATTCCTGTCATGACTATAAATTTTCAGTTTCATACTATTCTTTGATTAAATAAATGCAACTTGGTGAGCATAAGACATATACTGTTATGTAACTTATGTTATTTATATGTTATTGCTATTTACCTCTCTGGTTAGTTGCTAACAGCATTTCATTGTCTCTCTACTGGTTTTCCACACAGTTAGAGTAAAGTTGAATGTAATCGAATGTATTTATGCATAATGTTAGACCACATATTTGCTTTCTATATGTTAAAATCACTTGGTGGTGTATTTTAGTGTGTTTTTCATCTTGCTTTGCTTCATGTGACCTCTTGGCTTCAAGAAGTCTAAACGAATTGCCAAATTAATTTAGCACAATCTCTACATTTAATTCAGTCAAGCGCTGGGGCTGCTGGGTGATGTAGTTTCTGCAGACCCCAGCTTCCTGTATCCCACCAGAGGCTTACAGCAAGTTGCTATGACAACAGAGAATCAGAAAGTGCACTGACTTTCTATGTGTTCGAGTTTGAGGAATTTATGTAGTTATACTAGTGTTGTGCAGTTTTATTTGGAAATTAATAAAGATAATTAATACAGTTTAAAAATGTAAAATGCACTTATTTAATATGTTGCTTTTTGAGAATCAGGCATAAAACGTGAAGAAATTCTGTTTATAGATTTAATTACCACACACACTACGTGTGTGTGTGTGTGTGTGCGCATAGTTGCTCATTATCATTCCGATTTTGTTCTGTGGTCCAAAATTAAACAGGCCATCATGCAGTGATGTGCTACTTGAATATATTGATGTAATGATGTAATGCTTGCTGCACAGCGGCACAAGGACAGATGTTTGTGACAGGTGCATTGTGGGTCCTCAGGCTTCACAAGTGTTTGGGTTTACAAGCAGCAGATTCAAATTAAGCGTGTAGATGCATGTTTGGTTATTGTGGGCAAATGTGTCACCCATATCACATCCCATAATAATCAATGCTTAGGTGTAAATTCACACATTATCCATCCAAAACAGTATGCAGGATTAGAATTAAACCACCTCATAAGTTTAAATCACTGCTACTAAAGATTTTGCAGATGCTCTGCCATAACAATAAAATATCATTAGGTTAACTTTGCATACAGGGAAGATGCAGTGCTGACCTAGAGTTAATGTTGGCTGAATTAAACTGTTTTCAGATCAGTTATATGGATTGATGAGTGGCAGATGCAGTTTCTGTGCGTCTTAGATAAATATTAGGAAGTCAGATCTCTCTGTCCTGTGAGTTACAGATGTCCTCGGGCCAAAGACCTCATTTTGGGAGATGGCACTCATTCTGTCCTGTCTCTATCTTCACACCTCCTACTCTCATCTTTTCATAACTTCTGTCCTCTCCTCTCTCTTTTCTTCTGTCACACATAGATTATAAAGAGCTGCGTTTTGTTGTTGAGCTGATATTTATGCGCTCTAAACATGGCTATTTCTGTGTCTGTTTTCAACTCTGGTTTAGGTACATTGAGTGTTAGTTAGTGTCAGGTGGTGGACTTGTGAAGGTCTCTGGACTTCCAATTCAGAAGAGATCAGATGTGCTAAATCAGTAGCCATATTTAAGTCTAGACTGAAAACACATCAGTTTAGCTGTACATTTACTGGATGAGCACTATGCTACATTCAAACTGATTGCACTGTATTTTATGTACAATAATTTTTTATTTTTAGCTGTTTTAATTCATTTTAAATCAGTTTTTTATACGATTTTATTCCAATACAAATGATGTTCCATTTGATGTTAACAGCTACGTTGTAAAAACATAAGAACCACCATTTACACCTTACATGATTAATACAATTTTAAAACCAATCCAAATCAAAGTTTCTTTTTTATACTTATATCTTATTTCATGGTGATTTTTTTGTTGTTGCTGTTTTATAGCTTATGTTTTTTGGATATTAGTTACGTTTTTTCAGACCCTAGGTCAACAAATCCTCTGTAAACACCACAGATGCAGATTTAATTGGTTCACAGTTCATTATTTAATGTAATTTCAAGTTAATTTTGATTTGCATATTGCTATATTTGAACATTTCCTCAAAAATAGATTATATAGTAGAAAAAACATCTTTCTTGTAGTTTTTCAATGCATATAGCATGTTGGTTTGGCAATTTTCATTCATTCATTCATTCATTCATTCATTCAGTCAGTCATTCATTCATTCAGTCATTCATCCATTTATTTATTTATTTACTGAAAGAAAACTGAGTAAGCTCACAAATGATTTCATAATCTGACCTGTCGTTCAGTTTATATCCTGTAGTTTAGGTCAAAGATTTTGTCCAGTGACTTACAATCTATTCTGTCGTTTACAGTCTTTCAGTTTTGAGTATGTGTCCTGTAGGTTAGATTTTGTGCTGTAGTTCAATGTTTGGCATGTACTTCAGATTCTGACCTATCATTCAATTGATGTCCTGTAGTTTAGCTCGAAGATTCTGTCCTGTAGTTTATAGTCTGTCATTACTGAGTGAACTACTGCACAAGCTCTAACCTATAGGACACAGTGTTTGTCATGTAGTTCAAAATCTGACCTGTAATTCAGTTTATGTCTTGTAGTTTAGGTTGAAGATTCTGTCCTGTAGTTTACGATTGATTTATCCAGTATTCGATTTCAGTTTGCACTGCCTCCCTTGCATGCTCGGAGAAAATGCCCCTGGCGTTTGTGTGTATGTTGTGGGTATTCTACGTTTTCTGTGGTCCTGCAACCTGAGCATTTCTTGACAATCTTTTGCAATCCTGCAGTCCCAGGCTGTAGCAAACATCTAGGGTGATGAGGGTTAACATCAGCAGCCCTTACACAATAACAGAATCATCAAATACTTAATTGAGTCTTTTTGTGTGTTTTGTGAATTATAGAGATAATGAGCTGCTGCTGCACATTTAACTTTTAAACAGTCTTTTACAAGTGTCTTCAACAGAGAAAAATGTCATGTTCTTGCCCACACACACGCAGTGTGGGAGGATTGTGGTTTTGGCTGTTCATGACGTTTGATGGAGCCTCACTTTGGCATCATCACCAATCAAAACAATGCTCTGCAGAGTACACGGTCTCCATGACAACTAGTGTCATAGTTACCACAGACTTTCAGCTTTCTGCCCAAATTCAGCTTTTTGTGCATTTATTTATTTAGGCTTTATGTCTGCAGGAGCTCTCCTGCACATGATTAAGTCTTCAGTCATCTTTGAATGCATTTGAACATCCATATTTGACCATAACATAAGTACATACATAAATAACCCTTTTTTCTTATACCATCATAATTTTAGTATACTTGTATTTTTTATTTTTTTTAATTCAATGGTATACAAATGTGATGGTAGTGGTATACGTCGAAATACCATGCTTTTACCATGGTAACAGCACAGTGCACTGGCGCTAAAATCATCTTTAGAAGTAAATAATCATCAAAGAACACATTTCTGTTCGTTTTTATCTCTGGGTGCACAGTCAGACCCTAAATAGCAGCATGGCAGTGCAGTAACACACTGCTCAGAAAGGACGGGAGTGATTGAAGCGCTGGTCACACAAACCCCATCCTAGAATCAATCCGTCACCAGTCCCCAATCTCACAATGTGGCACTGTTGCCATGGCAAACGAATGCTTGGGAATGATGAATTCATGGTTCAGTGTTGTTTACGTAAAGACATCTCAGAAGAATTCTCTCTCTCTCGTATGCTGCGCTTAACGCTCTGTTTAGTTTCAGCATCTCTCTTCCCTGATGCCGATGACATCAACTCCTCCTTACATGGTGCTCCTCTAAACTCATCCCTCTCTGTACTGTCGTCATGGCGATGCTCTTTAGCCACCTCACTCAGATTCCTAACATTCCTGATCCTGAGCATTGTGAGCATGTTGCTGTGGAGATGTGCTGGAGTGTGAGAGACGACTAAAGAGTGTAATGCAGCAACGTGAGAGCACAGGTCTCTGTGTCGTGTATTAAAGATGTGACTGCGTGATATTCATGTGAACTCATCAGCTGGTTCTATTCTAACACCCAGAGCAAATTTTCTGTAGTTTAGTAATTTGAAGTCCATCTTGTATTTAAGTGATATATATTGCTTAAAAAGTAGTACAAGGAAAAAAAAATCTATTTTAATAGTTTTTGTTTTATCTTTATAAAACTCTAATGTTGTTTTACTCTGTAATGTAGAATTTGTTCCATCATTCAGTTTATATCCTGAAGTTTACAGTAGGATTCTGTCCTGTAGTTTACAATCTCTCTGTTTTGAGTCCTGTAGGTTAGAGTTTGTGCTGTAGTTCAGTATTTGTTGTGTAGTTCAGAATAATCTGACCTGTCATTCAGTTCAGTTTAGTATAGGTTGAAGATTCTGTCCTGCAGTTTGCAATCTGTTTTGTAGTTTGCAATCTCTAAGTACTAAGTGTTTTCTGAGGTTAGAATGTGTGATGTAGTTCAGTGTATGTCATGCAGTTCAGAATCTGACCTGTCATTCACTTTATGAATTGTATTTTAGGATGAATATTCTGCTCTGTAGTTTACAGTCTGTCCTGTAGTTTACACTCTCTAATTTTTGAGTGTGTCCTGTATGTTAAAGTTTGTGCTGTAGTTCAGTGTCTGTCATTCAGTTTATGTCATGTAGTTTAGGTTGAATATTATGTTCTGTAGTTTTCAGTCTTTAAGTTCTAAGTGTTTCCTGGAAGTTAGTGTTCTGTAGTTCAGTGTTTGCCATGTAGTTTAGGCCTCTGCTGTTAAGGCATCTGTCCTGTAGTTGACAATCTGCCCTGAGGTTCACTGTCTGTCCTATAATTTTGTTTAGTGTCTTTTTTGTATTTCAATGTCTAGCCATAGTTCAGTGTCCTATATAAAATTTTGCCCTGTAGTTCAGTCTGTCTATCTTGTATTCCCCTCCATTCTGTTCTGTAGTTGAGTTCAGCAATTGAAGAGAGTTCAGTAAGCACTGTGTTTCCACTGACTCATTCAGTTCATCAATGACTTCTGAGGTCATTGATGATTCAGTCTGAAGAGTGAGTTTGTTCATTTAATGAAAACTGTGGTGTGTGATTTCTTAGCCTGCAAACAGATGTAGCTTGAAAACTATGCTGAAAGTGGCACAAGCACAAACTAAGCCACGCTACTTCAAACAGTTGTCTGGAGTGGAGTCATTTAAGTAAATGTAACTGGACATTGTCAATGAATTGTTTATGAACTTAATAGCCCTTCTGGACGTTGTCTGGACATTTAATAGCCCTTCAAAAAACCTCAGACATTCCCATATGAGATCAATTCAGATTGTGATTTAAAAGGCTGCTGAGAAACAGTAAAGTCTTTCTCTCTTTTTGACGCTCTTCTCCTACTGTTTTCTTATAATCTCATATCTTGTTAAACTTCTTTCTGTTCTTAGGCACTGTGTAAGTGTGTTGCCATGGCAACAATAGATGTAAATGAAAACGTGTTTTGAGAGTTAAAAGAGAAATGACAAGGACAGTTATATGAGATTTATCTACAAAATTCAGCCAGAATTGAAAGAAATAAAGAAAGACAGGTAGGTGGAGGTGCAACAGTGTGTTTTCATGTTGTGTGCTGTTTGTTAAAGGTCTAAGCTAGGCAGCAAGAAGAGACATCTGAAATATTTGGCTTGAGTCCTTCACTGGGATGTCACACCGGTCTCATCAACATTATTTACATTCCACTGAGAAAAGCAGACCAGCTTTTCCCCTCTCTTTCTTTCTAAGCTTTTGTGCTTCGCTGTGATCATTCCTGTCAGCCAAATGCACAAAAGGACAGATGTCTCTGTCTGTGTTGGTGTGTGTATCACATTCACCAGTCTAACTATTGTGCAGAGGTTATAGTATAATGTCATATATTATATATAATGTCACTGCAGCACTTTGTGTGCCATCATGTAATTGATAAAACAGCGAATCGCACCAAACCTGTCAAAATCACAGGTAACATTTCACCCCAAAATCAAAGAAGAGGAAAAAATAGGAAATTATATTTTGGACAAAGAACATTTAGCCTATAATATGATTTTTATGTCAGTGTGGCCACAAAAAAAATAAAAGTCTCCTTCTTGTCAGATTGCTGTAGAGTGGGTAGAACTTTAAATATATATATATTTTTAATAAAATGCATGTTTTATAGAACTACAAAAAGATTGTGTTTAAGACATTTTGCTTATATTTTACTACTTTTGAGGGTTTTACTGTCGCTGTTTTTTTTTGTTGTTGCAAAATTAATTAATGATATTGTAGAGATATTGTAATGTTAGAAAGTAACATACCCTTTCTTAAAAGGGTAAAAAATTCTATTTTTGCACTGCAGGTGTTTGACTGTATCCTATTGCAGGTTGTGTGTGCGCTTTTGTGTGCGAACTTGGCTTCTGTTGATCGATAAGTCTTCTGCAGAGACCCCTGGTCATCAAAGCAGTGAAGGGGGGAGCTGGGGTCCTCTGGGATGGAGACCCGGCCGGCAGACACCTGACAGCCTAAAGCTTCAAATCCAGTAGTGGATATACTGCTGAAACCAATGATTCTGTACATGTGTGATTTATGACCGCAAACATCTGCACAAACATCTGTGTGCTCGCTGGTGTATGTCTGTATGTGTGTGAGTATTGGATCTCTATGAGTATGTAGGCTTGTAATAGGGCTGGTGGCTTTCAGTCCCAACAGTTTACGGCTTCCTTTAAACCCCCCTTACTTCTTTCTCTGTGAGTCACTGGAACGGCAGAGTGAGTCATATTGCTTTAATCATGCCGTAGAGAAGCTGTCCGACAGATGGATAGAGAGAAAAAGACAGAAGGAAAAGGAAAAGAAAGAGAGACGCCCCATGCAACTTATCCATTTATCTCTCCTAATGTATATATGATGCAAGTTCCTTACTATTTCAAGCCATGAAATCTCCTTTTCTATTACGAAGTCACACACAACTGCACAGAGGTAACAAGCATGCACCACTTTAATCTTGGGATCGTCTTTATCGCTTTTTTACTTGACCCAGCAGCAAAACAGTACGTTACACTCCACCCACCCAACCTCCACTGTCAATTAAAAGACTAACAAGATTTTCCTCCTTTGAGAAAAGCAGCTCTGCCTCGTCCATCCTTGATGTTGTTTTCATACCCGGTCTCCTCTCCTGCTGGTAGCAACATCCTCTACTGTCATGCCGTGTTCAGTTTCTCATGAACAGGAGCGGCGATACGCTGTCTTCCGTAACGGTCACTGCAATGACCTAAACTTATAAAATCGACAGTAAAGCCCTTTATTTATTGTTGATTACATACATTAGTGGAACTTGCAAGAAAGGCAAGAATCACTATTAAGGCACAGTCACATTTACCGTTGTTCAGCTATTTTTCATGGGCGAAAAGCAGTCTTTCTAATTGGATAACAGGATTCTAATAGGATTTCACAGCAGGTTCAAGTTCGTAAATTCTAAAGCAGCAGAAATTAAGTTAATACAGTAATTCCTTTTAAATTATTTAGATAATATTTACAAAAATAAATATGAATAACAATTTAATTAAATATTTATAAAAATAAAAAAAATTGTTAAAAATGTAATCTTGATAATTATTTAATGTTATAAAATATTTAAAAGTTTTATTTATTTAAAATATTTAAAAAGTGTGGGTCTGTACACCTAATATACACCATAGGAGCACTATTGCAACCATTCATAAGAGCAAGCAAGCACAAAAAAATATTTTCCTGTAAAGCTATAAAAAATCAATTTTTTATGTTTAAAATTGTGGAAGTGATGAAGTAAATATATACAAGGCCCCATTACCTACCAAAAAGACCCTTCTGTTTAAGATGACATAAAAGGAAATCAATTTCAATTTCATGTTCAAATTATACACCATGTTTGCCCAAGAAAAATGGTTTAGTGTGAAGCTGAAAAGGTGTGTGTGTGCGCTTCTGATTCTACCTGAGACGGTAAAACGGCCACCCAGCATACAGACGTACACACACTCGTGCTTAAGAACTCGAAGCTGCAGATAATTCTGTTCCTATGGGACAGAATATTTTTGGTACCTGCTGAGACAGATAGAGAGAGACAAAGAGAGAGAGAAAAGGGAGGGTATACAGATGAGTATGTGGTTAATTTTAGAAAGTAGTGTGAAAAATGCAGCGGAACAGAGCGATCCTCCTCTTTTCACAGTTGCTCACCTCCGATTGGTCAAACTTTGCGCAGTGATCCCTTTTGGCCAATGAGATGTATCGTCATGAGAGTAATAGACCCATCGGGGCCCTTCCTTAAATATACACACACTCAGAGAAAATATGATCCCCGCCCCATGTCGATTATTATTATTATATTAGTGTAGGAGAGTGGGTGGAATTTGGCAGTCAATTTCAGATAGCGTTTGAGCACTGCACCATAAATAATTCCTCTCTCAAACACACACACACACATATACACACACTCTGGGCTGCTGGTGTCGGTGCAGTGCGATGATGAATAGACCCAGTGATGTTATTTCTGGAGAAATTACGACAATGCCAGAACTCCCTTCATATCTGGTTTTAGCGCAGGTTTCGTTTGGTTATTTCGTCTAGGTTTTTTGGGTTTACTCCAGGAACATGGGAACATTTGAAAAGTGGGGGAGGCACATTATAAAAAGGTAGCTTGGCTTGTGAAGTTCGACCAGTAGTCTTACATGAGAGAAAAAAAAAAAAAAAATTGGTAAAGAGCCACAGTTCTTAGTAGGATTGCTGCCTACCGTTTGCGCATTGCCGTCACAAACATTTGGCAGAGACTTAAGCTGAGTTTTCAAGTTGTTGTTCGTACAGCAGCCAAGACAAATGAAACTTAAAATTGTATTGATTAAAATGTATTATTAATAATAAACTGACTAAAATGTGTGTATATACATATGAAATTATAATACAAATACCAAATATAATTACAACCATTATTAATCAATAATTTTGTTTAAATAGTCAAAATATAGTGCATAAAATATAATTAATTAAAAAAAAAATTAAGAATATGTTAATAAATTATATTTAATAGTTTAATTATTTAAGACATGCAGGTTATAACAATTATATGAAGTATAATAAAAAAAAAATTCTTAATGAAATATAATTAGTAAAATAGTACAAATATAATTAATGAAATAATGGAGAAAAACATAATAAATAGGGTGGCCGTATGTGCCATTTATATGGGACACGTCCATTTATATTGCCTAAAACATCCAATATAGTTTGACCAATAACATGCAGGTATTGTACATAATCGACCAATCGTAGCGTGTGAGAACAATCAAAGCGATGCAAATACGCGCACGTGTTTGTTTGTTCGTTCAACTTGAAGCTGCGCACCAATCATTGTATGATACCAAAATACCGTCTGCTCTGCTTTCTATAGCTCTCGTGAAATAATGTCATACAATGATCGATCTGCACAGTACAAACAGCTAAAACCTTGATATTTTAGGCAATATAAAAATCCTGGCAAGGGTGCGTCCCTAAAAAAAAAATTCCAGATGGTCACCCTAATAATAAAGCTAGGCTATGTATAAAATGATAAATAGGCCTATACGAGAAATATATTTTTACTTAATAAATTAAGAAAAAGAAAGAAAAAAACATGCAACAAATAGCCTATGCAGAGTTTCAGTTCATTTTTGTGGTGCGCGAGAGGAAACACAGAAGAGAAAGCGGCATCCTATTTTTGTTTAGGCCTATTTTACAAAAATAAATTTAAATATGTAGTAAAATCTGTAGTTAAGCGTTATCATAATACCGCTGTGATGTAAAACATTTTATTTTAGGCTACGTGAATATAGGATGGCGAGCGAAGTACATAATAAGTAATATTTCGGCATTCAAATACATTGCAAATACAGAAACATTTGATTTTGTGTCGAATGAGAGACCCAACATTGGTTTCAGTTTTGTTTTAGCCTAAATTAATTTGTTTTGGCTTGTCGTTTATATAGCTATAGTTTCTTATATTTTTAATTCTTGTTCTTTTCTAAATACTGTTAAATTGAAAGGATTTGTTGTGGAGTGAGGGGAACTAAAATAGCCTAGCTATGTTTACAGCGTTTATTATAATGTTTGTAAACATTTCGCGTCGGCATTAGGCCTATTTCTGAATTAAATAATAAAATGCAACTTATACGCGACTTAGGCTTATGCAACTTATACGCGTAGTGGTTAACAGTTCACCAGTTAAAATGAGCATCCCTAATCACAATAGTGAATAAGGAGACATTCACCTATTATAGTAATTTTACTAAAGAAGCTGCATGATAGTAACTTTGAGTCTAAAGAATAAAATGCAACAGATTTGTGACCATAAAGGCAGAAAGCATCCTTGTGTGTTGACTACAGGTGTATTGAGCATGCATGTGGGCCGTGTAACTTCCTGTCGTAGAGGAGCGTGTCGCGTCGGATTACAGTTGAAATGATCCGAGCAACACACGTGCAAATGCTTCCACGCATACGCAGTATTCGCAGCAGGCCGCTGCGTCCCGTCGCAGCCATGCTGCTGCTCACCAGCTGTCTCCATGGAGACCAAGATGGGCTCTGGTTGTCTTGGAAACTGACAGCAGCATGCTGTGGGTTTTGCAACATGTACGGCTCCCGAGAGCAGTATTTAACTCTGTACATACAGTCAATATTTAAACTGACTCAGGACTTCAACTAAAGTCTCTAATTCGTTGTGTCGTTTCTCGCAGGTTCTTCTGCCACATGGGAATATAAGCCCAAAAATAAACTCAAAAAAATGTTTCTATAGGCCACCGTGTACCTAAGGAACAGTGTGTTGCTTTGTGACACCAGTTGTCTATCAGAAATGACTTGTAAGTGGGTGGGGGTCTGACATGGCATCTGCTGACCGCAAATCCTGTTACCTTGGTTACAGACAGACTGGGCATAAAGGTAAGGTCACAGAGATCGGGAGGTTCTGTCCCTGGAGCGGCTCGCTGTAATTTGATTGGCTCGTGGCCCCGTTTGTGCACCCATCACAGAAAATTGAATTATCGTGACTGTCATCCAGAGAGCCGCACAGCTCCTGTCTTCATCCTTCCATCTCTCCACTCCTCCTCTCATTTACTCCTTATTTTTGCCTCTCTGCTCCTTCCTTCCTTCTTTTCATGTCTTCTCTTGTATATATTGTTGTTCTTTATCATTGTTTCTCACTTTTAAGACTGGAAAAACAAAGGGGTCGGTTGAAACTGTGTTAAACGACATTATTGCTGTCTCTGAATGCAGATGTGAGTTAAAGGAATGCCCAAAAATGAATATTCTGTCATTATTTAAAGACCCATATGCTGTTTTTTTTAGTGGTACATAAACAAGATGTTTGAATAATCTTTGGACTTTTGTCTATACAACAACATTTCATAGTGCACACTGCTTACAAACTCCAAAAAGGACGAAAAAGGTTACTCACTTTTTTTTTTTTACAGTACATGTACTTACAGTAAACTTACCCAAGAAAGTACTTGTACTGTAGTACAAGGTAACTACCTGGGTTAAAGTTAGATGTAGGGGTTGCTTCAAGGTTAGTACTTAGTTATTATCCAGTTATTTTAATTGCATAATAAGTACATAGCATGTACAAATGGAACAGGACTGTAAAATAAAGTGCTACAAGTACCATAAAAGTACACATATTCACATATTCAAACTGGTGCATTTTGTTTGATTACAACACACAAAAAACGAATGACGTCAAACTTGATGGCACTCGTCAGCGTATCGGTTTTGGTTCTGAATGTGAACGCAGGTCTACGAATTCCCTATAGAGGCAGGTTGAGAAAAATTTATATTACAGTTGCTTTGCGTTCGCTCTCAAAACATTTGTGTTCCATCGAGATCGCGAAAGTTTCTCAGGGGAACTCGAAAGTTTTGCAAGTTAACGCAATGAGCAAACGAAAAGTTTTTTTCTGAGCCAAAACCATTGAAATATAATTTTACCTTAAAGGGGTCATGAACTACCTTTTTATGTTTTTTATTTTCCACTGCTTTATTTTGTCCACTTATAATGTTATCAAGATTTTTACATCAAAAAACAATAATTTAGAAATAATAGGCTATTTTTCTGTTCTGTTTTGATCCCTCATCAGACCGCTCTGTTTAGGCGTAAAAAATTGTAGACTCGGAAGTAAATGCCCACTGCTGTGATTGGCTAATAGTTGTGTATGTTTGACAGTGTACATTCCTCATAAATGGACAGTGCTGTGATTTAGGTCAAAAATGCAGAATTATTTATATTGAATGATCTGTAATAACAGACAAAGTAATAGTGAGCACATACTAAAAGCAGTTACTCACACTTGTGTGGCGCAACATTACTGTCAGATCCAATATAGTCGACACAGTTCAGTCTTTCTGAAAATCCTGCATCAAATTATGCCTTGTTTCTAAACAAATTCACATTAAAATGAGGTGGAAAAAAAGTACAAAGCTCCCACTGACTTGGTCTGTAATTTCAGTAAAAATAAAGTTAGTCAAATAAAGTTTATTATTTGTTTTCCGCGTAGACCTATGTTTGCCGCTCTCATTATTTACACCATGTGTGCGAATCAGTGGGCGGGGCTAAACAGGCAGTGATGTAGAAGCAGGCGTTGATGTACAAGGCAAAAAAAAAAAACACTGCTTAAAGATTCACTAAAAATTATTCTTTTGTTCGACGTAGCGCTGTTGCACTTTGGGCAAGTTTGAGTTCTTTTCCGATCCAGTCCCCCTCTCTTTCTTACACTTCACTTCCTGTCCACTTACTGTCATATTGAAATGAAGGTGTAAAACT
>SCHK01353439.1:0-10574 GCA_004124795.1 Poropuntius huangchuchieni
TACAATAAATTATTTTTACACACAACTCTGCTTTCTCTGCACATTAAGCATGAATAGGAGATTTTAATGTCAAAAAAATCATACACATCACCTTTAATGTTTCTAAACTTAGACCAGTGAATCTCATTCATTCTCTCAGGGCCAACTGAGCACTGTAGTGTCTGAATATCACTTTACAAACTTTAAACAGCCAGCCTGTCAGTTTCCTATTACCAGCATCTAGCTAAAGTTATCAATTACACAAACATCAGCTCATCTGCAATAAGACACAGTCAGACACCTCTGGTCCATTCAGACTTTATATATCTCAGTGTTGTTTGTTTGTATATTTACAGTATTATTGCCCTGGCAGACATGTAGGAATGTTTGATGGGTACAGTGTCAGTTTCCTGAGTCAACATGGTGACTGTAACTTAGTAACAGATTAATTTTCTTCCTAATTCTGCTCTGATACATAATATTATTATTTATTACTAAATGATTGTAGATTATTTCATCTAANGATTAATTTTGTTCCTAATTCTGCTCTGATACATAATATTATTATGATCCCTTATTATTTATTACTAAATGATTGTAGATTATTTCATCTAATTAGGCTTTGTTTCCTATTTGGCTCCGAATGATTAAATATGCGCTTAGATTTTTCATGTGTAGTTGTGTTTGTGTACTGTATGTGAGTTATTGTCATTGTAATGTTTTAATATTGTGTCTTTCAGCTCCAGAAGAGAGAACGCTCGTGCCGTTTCTTCATACAGGTACTTCACTCTGTCCTTATTTATAATGCTGTGTGTGTGTGTGTTTTTTTTTTTTTTTTGTATGTTCCATATCACTTCAATATCTACATAGAACGGTAAAGTTTTCAACATAAATACTGCTTTGTACTTGTGTGGAGCTGTATCTGTCACACCATATGAATCATATTGGTTGTTTGTGTGTGTCTGTGCGTCTGCGCTTGTGCCTGTGGGCTGCATTTTTTGCATTTATAAAAGCAGAGCAATTTTTTCTCCTGAGAAAGCAGTAGTGATGTCAGCACTGGTCAGCAGTGTCACATCAGGCGACTGATAAACACACACACGCAGACAGTGGGGGAAAAAAAGCACAGAATAATGTAGATAAGCCCAAGAAAAGCTCAGCAGACTGAACGAAAGGAAAAGCATGAGAAGAACTGATTTAGAGGAAGAAAATGACTGATGCATATCTCAAACTGAGCCAGGCCCCTCAGTCAACCCTGCCAATGCATGACAGATTTATACTGATTTTTTTTCACTCTGTGAAATAATTGAGGTCTAAATGTTGCTTGAGTATTCTGTTTTTCTTGTTTAAAGGTGCACTTGGTAATTTTTCCTTGTTAAAAATGTTGTACCCCTAAAGAGGTAATAAGTAGTAAAATAGTAATTTTGAAAAAAAAGAAAGTTTAAAATCACTCATTTGAGACAAAGACTCCAGTCACATTAGCAGCCTAATAAAACCTGATTTATTTTATATTGAGCAGGTCATCTGGGGATGACATATTAAGATCACATGAATAGCTGAGTATTACTCAGTTTGCCTTGTAATCAACCTATTATTGCTCACAGAATAAACAAATCATGCTGTGAATAATGCATTTCTGCAGTCGGGACACACACCGTTTTTATATAAATTATTTTCATTTTATTTTATTATTTATCAGTTTTTATCATGATTAGTTTTTAGCACTGCTTTTTACACACCAAAAATCATGACCATTAAATTCTTAAATAATAATTTTCATTTTATTATTTTTATTAATTAGGTGCACATTATAATTTTTGTAATTCATGTAAAAATTAATCATCATTTTGGAAAATGTGTTTTAAATCTTAACATGAGACGAAGACTAATTTTGAACAGGTCACCTCACAGAATATTTTCACATTGCAATTCTGTATTCTCAGAATAATTCTTTTTTTTCCCCCACAAAACCCTTGCCAGCTCAAATCGACATGTTTCTGTTTACAATGGCGTCGATAACCAAAATCTATTCCTTTTTCATGATCCTCCATCCACACCACTAGGTAGCATTAGTCCGAGATGACCGCTATATTGCCCAAAGCAACTAGAACCAAAAAATTACAGCGTTCTATTTTCAAATACTCTGCTGAGTGAAACGAGTCTATCAAAACATCAATTGATCCTGCTGATTTAGACAGAAAGAATTACAGGATTCCATGACAACTGTCTGAAGCCTCCCGGTGCTGACATCAAGCAAATATGGATTCTCAGTGGTCATCTAATATGTAATGCAGTGTGTGTGTATGTGTGTGTCTCTTCACGCTGGATTAGCTCCTCAGCTTCAAAGCACTTCAGTTCTGCTCCATTTACCAAGTCTGTGGAGAGTATTGCCACTGTGTGTGTGAGGAAACAGAATATAAGAAGAGTTTTTAAAAAATCTCTTATCTGTCTCTGCAGTATGAGCCCCCAAGTGCACACACACACATACACATACACACTTTCCCCTGACCTCTTGACACACTCTGTCAGAAGATTTCATAAGCAGTTTTGTGAGGAAGTAAATATAACTCTTCCTTTTTACCTTTTATCCCAGTCGTCTCTCATCTCTGTCTCTCCTTTTTCTCTCTCTCGTAAAAGGGTCATTACTTTAGTGGTGTCAAAATGAATATACTCATCCCGCCTTTAACACACTCTTTCTCTGTCTCTCACACACACACACACACACACACACACACACACCGCTCTACTGTAACTGGGGCAGAATGATTCAACCCAATGGCCAGATTAGCCTGCAGCAACCTAAAGACAAACGACAAAACATCCCTCTGTCCATCCCTACGGATGAGTGCACTACAGTGAGAGAAGTTAATTACATTACATATCTCTTCGCCGCAGATATTATACACTTTATATGTGCTGTAACAGTTGTAATAATAATGCAAGGTTATGAACTTCCACAAAGACATGATCTATTTCAAATGAATGGAATTTGACCTGGAATTATTGTTAACAGCATTTTTGTGAAAGTGACAAATATATTTGGCCTGCTTTGTGAATATCATTGTAGTCCATATGTTAATGTTGCAGCACGCTGCACTTTTTCAAATGAAAAGCAAAATTGTAATGTGGCGCGATACACTCAGCAAGCTTTTTAATAAACTACCACCTTAAGTCTTACCCCTTCATTTGTATATCAAGGTTGAGGTTTTAATATCCCTGTGATAATATTCTCTGCCAAATTTAAAACGCTTAATATCTTAATATCACACTTTTTTTTAAATACCCTTATATTAGTTTCCGCCGCACAGCCGGGACATTTCATTTTCCTATATAGTGCTCTTATAGACCCATAAATTACCCCTTGCCTTGAGTGAACCTTTGTGTTTGTGTGTGAGTGTTTGTGCGAGTGTGTGCGTGATGACAGTTTCTTTCATTTTCACAATGTCTCATGCTCCCCGTGGATCTTACTTCAGTTTGACAGGTTTATACTCCAGCACAGAAACCGTGTAGTGTGTGAGTGCGGGTGAAAGTGGAAGAGAAATGGTTTATGGGAGAGGTGGGCACTTTGGGAAATATGTCCTTATTGTGAAGTTCAGATGTCAGAATGTATGTGCGTGCGGGTTCAGAAGTCGTCCCTCACCTCCAGAACGCTGACGTCTCTCTTTTTCTCTGTTCTGCAGGCCATGGTAGAAACGGTGAATAACCTTCTGCAGGTGCGATCCCAAGCGGCGTGGAGGGAGCTGTCTGTGGCCGAGCAGCTGCGATGCGCAACCATGCTGCTAGATACGGTGGAGACGGGCGCCTTTATGCTCGCAGACAACCTCCTCAAAACCGACACCATACAGGAGAGCACCGACAACATACGTGAGTTTATCGAACAAGTCCTTGCACATGCTAAGCGAATGTTTACGCACAAATCTGCATGCACATATTTCACTGAACTAATCAGATTTCACCCCCGTGTCTCCTGCTGCTTGTTCTGATTTCTCCTGTCATGGGGAGACAAAAACAAGTTAAACAACAGATGGATAAAATCTGATGTTTTTATGCACATGAAGGAAATTCCTAAGACGATTCGTAATGTCATAAGAACCATTGAAATCTATGATTTCACAGACCCGTTTGATAATGTGGTGGGTTTATGTAAAATAACAATAATGTCACAGTTTCTTCACATACTGCGCATAAATCTTCAAAACATCCATGTAGGGTTTTTATTTCCTGCTTTCATTTTTAACACTTCCAAAGACACTTTTCAAAAGGTGTAAAAATGCATTAATGCATTGCAATGTATCGCTGTGTGCATGGAAATTCAATGCATCATTTACAAATTTGAATAATTATTGTTGTACATTAGAATTATTTGTTTCATTTTAATAATACCAAATGTAACCAAAATGCAGAATACAATTCTTGAGCATGTGGATGCAAAACTTATTCCACTATAGCATAAATTTTACCTCCAGTTAGTATCTTGTTTTGAAAACAGTAATGAATCAAGACTAACTGAGCCAGATCATGAACATATTTTTCATTTTTTGATCATTTGCATCATTTTGTAAAGAATTAAATTGCAGAAATACTAATATATTAAAAAATATTTAAACAAGAACAAATTTAGAGTTTTAAAAAATCTGTTTATCAGATGTTCTGGGGGGAAAAAAATTCAATTGATCAAACAGTAAACATTTTTACATTGTTCTGCTGTTAAATAAATGTATCATGGTTTTCACCGAAATGTTAAGCAGAACAACTGTTGGATAATAAAAAGAAATGTTTCTTCAGAGCCATATCAGCATATTAGAATGATTTCTGAAGGATCAAGTGACACTGAAGACTGGATTAATGAGTAATTAAATATTATTACTGGAGTATATTACACATTTTACTGTATTTCTGATTAAATGTGGTCTTGGCATGCAAAAGAGACTCAAAAACATAATTAAATCTTAATGATCCCATTATATTGAAAAGTAATATATGTTTAATATACTGTATGTTAATATATATTTTAAAAAGTTACTGTACTTTAGCCCGATTGTACTGTGTTTATATATTTTATTTATTTATTTTTTCAAAAGATGCACATAAACACTGTCTGCTTGGAGTTCATATGTAAGAACTGATGCATAAAAAACACATTATCACATTAGAGGTACACAGCAGGGACACACGGTTCAAGTGCACTCGAGCCAGATGTAACGAAGCGTGTCTGTGAAAAACACAAGAGCGGTACACACAGGGGGTCTCATTCTGTCTGACTCATGCAGAGGAATCCATGCCTCGTCTTAAGAAGTGGTCAAAATGTGTACTGATTGACGCAGGGCTGCCACAGATACACAGAAAGTATGCGCTCAACATGGCATCATTTCTCCAGCTTGATGGTATTTATAATTATGGATCAATACGAGCATTCAAACATGACATTTGAAACCATTGCTGTGTTAATTGTGGAACACTCTAGCATACCGTTAACTGCTCTCATGCTGTCAGTCAGTGCAGGCAGGAGGCAGTTTCCTTCAAGCAGCTTGTGAATGAATGGGTCCTGTGAAACTGTGAGATAGTGCAGATAAAAAATGAATCTAATCTATAATAAATATTTAAACCAATGCTAAAAATAAGGTTGCAAATTTAGGGCAGTGTCAAAACCCGGAGGACTCTCTCTTACTCTCTAGAAATCTAGCAGTAAAAATATTTGTTTAAAAAAAATGCAGTGTATGTACAGTATAAATCCTTTTTAAAATTCACAAGATAAACATAAACTAAATAGAATGACAGAACGTATGACTTTCACTTTCATATTTTCTGGATGATCAGATTTTGCAATTAATCTCCCTAGGTTTACTTCTGACTAACAATGTGTTCTGCCAAAAATTAACAACCTAATTGGACAAGAACGATGTGTCTACATATCATGTAATACAACCAACCACAGTTTTGTTTATGTACATGACATTTAGAAGAAGGTAAAGCAGAGATCAACAACACCACAATAATAAACCAGCATGTAGTAAAGTGGTTGCAACATATAATTTTGCAGCCATCTTTGTAAAACATTGTGAAGAAAACATAAATTAAAGTACAGTCTGGTTCAAAAGCCTTTAATGGCCCCAAAAATAAATATACTGTCATATACTTACTCTACAACTACGTTGTTCAAAACTGTATGACTTTCTTTCTTCTATGCAAGATAAAAAAAGATATTTTGAGATATTTTTAGGTGAACTGTCCCTTTAAACAAATCTCTTCAATGCATTTCCAGGAATCTTTAGTATTATTTTACACATTTTGGCAAACCCAGTGACTAAATGTTCTCTGGTGCAGGCCATCTGACACAAGATCTCAGTGAATTCAGTTCAGCCTGCTGAATCATAAATGCTCCAGAGGTGTCAGAGTGATAGTCACAATTTACTGCTAAATGTAGCCGTAATGGCACTTTTATGGTCCTGCATCTGTTAGGAATTTGAGTAAAAAAAAAGAAAAACCTTTTAGCTTAAACCTTGATGGTATTGTATATGCTGCAACTTCTGATGAAGTGTAGTACTGTACATGTGATAGCACCACAAATGATTCCATCTGATACTGAAACTACTAAAGTTTCCAAAAATATAAATGAAAATTTACATTTATGCAGTAGGCAGATGATTTTATTTAAAGCGATGCAGTAAAGGACCACAAGCAGTTCATCACAGCGGTTTTTGTAGTATTCAATGTCAGGTGTGTTAGAAAGCAAGATTAGAACACAAGCTAGAACAAAGATGAAGTACAGAAAAGAAGAAGTGGACTTTTTCTTCTAAGTGCCTAAAGTTTAAAGTTTTCCTGAGGAAGATGTGTGTCTTCAGCTGCTTTTTGAAAGTTGTGATGGTCTCAGTAGATCAGATTGAGGTTGGCAGCTCGTTCCACCAGAGAGGAGCAGAATGTGAAGGTTTTGGAAAGTGACTTTGTCCCTTTTTTTGAGTGAACATTAAGGCGCCCCTCGTTCTATGGCTATAACTTGTAGGAGTGCATTGAAGTAGGAGTGTGCAAGTCCAGTGGCAGTACTGAAAGCCAACGTCAAAGCTTCAAATCTGATTCTGGCGGCAACTATGAGTCAGTGGAGTGAGATGAGGAGAGGTGTGATGTGGGTCCTCTTTGGCTGATTGAAGACCAGCAGTGCTGCTGTGTTCTGGATCATCTGCAGAGGCTTAGTTGCGCTGTATGAAACAGCTGGACAGTTGAGCACTGCAGTAGTCCAGTCTTGAAATGACAAGAGCTTGGACAATGAGCTGCGCCACATACTCTGACATGATATAATAAGTGAAATCCAATGCAACTGGTCTGTTGTTAAAATGTGGACAGTATAGTGCTGTTGTTGGTCATTAAACTAACTCCAGGTTCCTTTCTGTCATGGTTGGCATTAGTGTTGTAGACCACACACTCTAAAAAGAAAGTTGTGAATGTTATTTTGATTAGTTCTGCTGACATATAGTATAATGTTGATTGTTACATTAACTTAACATTGTGTGTAATTTGAAACTAAAATTTCTGTTTCATTACCATACTAATATGAAATGGTCTTGATAACTTTGAAAACGGGTAGTGGATTTGTAGTTCCCAGCGTTCTTTGGATAGGACTCTATAAGGAGAACAAATGTTGAAAATAAGTGTTATTTTATGGGTTTGTTTGGTAAAGAGAAAGATCTGTTAAGAGTTCAATGCAGCCATGTTTGACATTTAAATGAGTTTATGTTATGTTGAAGGTTTTGTGGTTACCATTAAGCTGAAGTTAGGTTGGCTACATGAAGATATACACTACACTACGCTGACTCATGAGTAATGATTGTGCTAATTTTAAGATATTACTTGTTCATTAAATTGACATGATGAATAAGTTACATTTAGCATGTGCCATGCTAGCTGTTAATTTGAACAGAAATATAGTAGATCAAATTAATTGGTTCCAGGGCCGCCACTCAATTATATTGAAATTATTTGGAAGAACTTAATTATTAGAGTAATCTATTTTAAAAAAATTGTTTATGCTACAATTTTTTTTAGTTTGTTAGTTTTTTCAAATGAAAAACATATTTAGAGTGCAGTTTAACACAGTTTGCAGGGATTACAAGAAGATCTGTCTATGCAAGGTTGAGCTGGAGATGACACTCTGAACTTCATCCACTCCAAGGCAGAGATATAAGTTGGTTGAGTAAGGTCATCAGGTTGAAACAACAGATAGAGCTGCATATCAGCACAATCTCAGGAAGCCATGTACCTTTATGAAACACAAGGTTGTGTGTATGGAAAAAAAAAGAGGACTGAGCACTGAACCTTGAGGCATCCCAGTAATTAGCTGATGTGACACCAAATGAAAAGACATGAAATCTTGAGAAAGGCATCTTTATGTACTCAACCGAAACAAATGGAAATAAAAATAGTGAATTTTTCAAAATAATAATAATAATATAATCTCGCTCACACTGTTGGAATAAAAGCCTATACTTTAAATAAAATAAACAAAGCATACTGAACTTTCTTTGTCAGTCATACACTCATACAAATAGAATGACAAATTCTTTCTCACATTCATCTGCCCACACACATCCACGTATAAGCATGACATTAATCAAAACATTGCTGAAATTTTATAGCTGCAGCAATCGCTCAAAACAATGAGCTCATGCACACACAGTTTTACAGCCAGGGTTTAAAATTAACATTCACCAAAAGCCAAATGCAAATAAAAATTGGCTTTGGAGAATACATGACAGCCAATTGGTCTTTTCTAGGAACTGCAAAATAATGCATGATTATTTTTCTTGAAACTATCACCAGTGGCGGTTGAGCGAGCAACATCTTTTATCTCAGTGAGAAATTTACTGGAACAAGTTTGTCTTGAAAGCCATTTTTTTAATTTTGTCTTTTATTATAAGAATTTTACATAAAGACACATTTATGTAGAGATATGATCATGCAGAAACACTTTCATGACATTAGCCTCTAAAACACCATTAAGAACAAAATTGAAATATTCACAATTTAATGTCATATTAATTTCATTTATTTATTGATTTTTTTTTTAAATAGTTGCATTCAATATCCACTAGGCTCATAACTCTGCACAAATGACGTATGCACATGTTTTTTATGATACTTTATTTGGTACTTTTGCAGCTTTTTTAAAGCTTTAAAGCTCTGGTCCCTGATAATTGTAATGAGAAACCAGTACAGTCTTCAGAATTTCTCCTATTTGTCTTCCACAGAAGTAAGAAAGTCATTCAGGTTTAGAGCGACATGAGGTTGAGTAAATGATGACGGCATTTTAATTTTTTTGAAGAACCGTTCCTTTAATTTTTGCCGTTTGAGAAAGACAGTGAAAGAATAGAGAGAGGAAGAAAGTGAGGGAGCCGGTGGCAAAGATTTGAAATGTAATAAGGGAGGACATGAGAACAGCAGGAAGAACAATACTAAGGAGGAGACAGAATGAACGGAACATTACCAGAGACAGAAAGAGTGAGACAGACAAATGCAGTGTGAACTGACTGAGTTGAAAAGAGAGGATGAAAGGGAGAGGAAGAGAATAAATGAAAGAAAACAAAAAGATAGAAAAGAGAGAAATCGAGGAGGAGGGATGGTGTTCAGGGATCCATGCTAACTGCTGTATTCTGCTCCAGTGCTTTCACAGCACAAAGGGGGAAATTTATCGTTCCTGGCAAACAATTTATCCGCCATTCCACCACTCAAGGCCAGTTCACATGCATCTCGTTTGAGAGAAATAGCTCTCCATGGGATTGCCCTCTAGCCTAGCTTTCCCCCCTCTCTCTGCGTATTTCATCACTTGTGTTTTTTGTGCATGTTTTTTTTTTTTTTTTTGGCATCTGATCATCTGCCTTAGTTGTTTGGCCTTGATGTTTTACAGGGTTGTTTTTGGAGTGTTTCATTAGAGGATAAGCAACATCAAAAAACTCCACCGACATCTGTGTGATCTCTTTTATGCAAATATATGTGGCTAACTGTTAGCATTCTCATTCATCTCAATGGCAGCTGTTCAGCTGGTACTAAAGTGGGCAATCTTTGCTATCTCCGCTCATGGGCACTTAGTTCTGCCAATCACCTGAGCTGTAAATGCCAAGTAACTAAGCACTCTGAAGCCAGAGGGAGCTCGCTGATGGCATCACAAGAACACGGACAGCTCCAAACCCTTCACTAGTATTATCATTGGCTGGGATGTGAAATACACCAGACAGAGGAAAATATAAATCCTTTTCAGGCATTTAAGAGCCCTCTAAAACAAAATTGGGCACTGGTAAAACATTTACTGTAATATAATTAAATTAGACTTAGAAATGGTTGTCAGTGCTAAAAGAACCTCACAGTTCGCCTGTTGAGTCCTCCAAGACGTTTGTAACGGCTGAACCAAAAAAAAAAAATATTATTGCCACTAAAACTGAAAAACAGATAAATTAAATATAAATATAAAAAGTACAAAATAAAATAAAAATTACAAAAGCCAGTAACAAAATACAAAAATGTAAAAATGTAAATAAAAACTGAAAATATAATAAAAAAAAAACTAATTTAAAATGAATGAATGAAGCATTTATATAGCGCTTTATTGTGTA
>SCHK01353489.1:0-16426 GCA_004124795.1 Poropuntius huangchuchieni
ATGACATAAGAGTGGGTAAATGATGTAAAGTTTTGAGTGAAATGGATTTTTGCTTTTTTTGTAAAAAAAAAAAAAATTTATTAATTAATTTAAAAAAAAACCCTTTGTGGTCATTAGCATGATGCCAAAAATGTTGTCAAATNCTGGATTTTTGCTTTTTTTGTAAAAAAAAAAAAAAAAATTAATTAATTAATTAAAAAAAAAAACCTTTGTGGTCATTAGCATGATGCCAAAAATGTTGTCAAATGGACCTGGGTTGTATTGAACCCAGCTGTCCAATTCACAATGGGCCAAAAACTCAGACATGTAAATGAGATTGAGAATATGTCCCGGGAGAGGTCTAGAAGGAAGGGCGGTGCTGCTCTCGAAGGATTTATTTAGACAAGCAATGTCCATATCTACCCTCTGATGTTAGAGACAGCATAAATTTTATGGGCGGCCTCTGAAGTTTCTCTCTCTGACCTCCCACCCCTGTCTGCAGAGAGTTTCTGATATCCATCTTAAACACACAATCTCGGCAACCTCAGTTTTGAAGCTCGAGACACCGCTGCCTAGAAGTCACGCTATGCTCACTGGTAATTTACACCTTCTCAGTTCTCACTCAGTCCTAACTAGCGAGTGTTTCTGCCAATTATATCTATGACACACGGAAGAGACGAAAGTGGCTCCTGTCGTTTTCTATTCCTCTGGGTATTCACAGTGGTCCAAATATATCTCCTCTGATCCGCCACCCTAATCAGAGTTTCATCCATCTCTGGGTTTTGAAACAGCTGGATTAGCCTCTAAACCACACAAGCTTAACGGGTTCCAGACCGACGCGATCGGCTTTGTGTTTTCTTGTGGAAACGGCGGTCTCAAATGTCAAATGTTAATCACTGACAAACATTAAGCATTTGTGAGATTCTCTTACACAGTGCCTCTGTACGTAATAGGATGCCAGGGGGTTTCTTTTTGGAGATTTACTCGATTCTAACTCTGTTTGCTTGTGTCCTTTTTTCCATTAGAACCAGTTAAATGATTGATTATAACGACACACAAATGGCTTTGGCCTAGACAGTGAATCGGGTCTCCAGGCGAAAGTGTGTGTTTGTGTGACTAATGCAGTGATGAGTGTTGTTCTGGAGGAGTTTGAGTGAGCGTCTTTTAGATAAGCAAGGAAAAAACGAAGTGTGAAAATAATGAGTGTTTGGACAAACACAATCAAACGCTCGTGTAGCTTTGGAAATTACTTCCTGCATTTTCTCGTACAGCTTCAGGACCTGAGCAGAACTAGCGAAGTAGAACCTCATAGAACTTTCATGAAACTAAATGGCCCTCATTTGTTTACATCATCACCTCTTCGTGATTGGTTGTGAGTTATCGCCGTGGTCTGCTGTTCGCTCCTTTAATTGACTGAAACTTGTTAGACATAAATGTATGGACGGCATTAGCATATTTTAATTATATGAAGATCCACCTCTGTGCAGCCCAAGAGTAATTTCAGAGCGGGAGGAAGATAAACTAACGTGTCATTAACACACATCCTTTGTAACAAAACACACACACAAGTCCTCAGAAGAAGAAAGTAATTAATTTATCTTAACATCAAAGTTCTTCCACACAGTACTTTCTCTCAGTGCTGTCTTGGAAGAGATGATAACATTGTCTGCTAGATATTGATGGTGTTAAATCGTCTCACCCTGAAAGTAGTAGTTATACAAACTACTCAGAGTTTGTATGTCGACCATAAGACAAAAATAGCTGAAATTGCCAGTTTAAATCTGGTTAGCAACCAGTTTGCCTGAAAAAGGTTGTGTTTATGAGGTAATGGTTTAATACAATTAGTGTTTTTTGAGGACAAAGTAGTTATTCTTGTCATTGACATTCCTGTAGTTCGAACAAATCATGGTTCTAGCAATGCCAAGGCTATGGGTTCAATTTAGGGAGTGCAAAACTGCATTTTTTTTTAACAAGATGGCAGTTTTCCTGAAGAAAAATAAGACACGTTTTTAAAAAAAAAAAAGAAAAAATAAAAAAAAACAACACAGTGCTTGGGGCTGGCAGGATGTTGGTTTTACCATCTGTATAACAATGTTGCCTAATTAAAGCAGTGCTTAAAAAAGTTTTAAAAAGAATAAGAAAAAATAAAATAAAATGTAAACAGTTTTCAGCCACAGTTACCGCTGTCTGGTCTGGCTACACTACATTAGTTACTAAGAATGAACTAAGAATGAACAATACTTCTACAGCATTTATTAATTTTAGTTCATGTTCATTTCAGCATTTACTAAAGAATTATGAAAATACAAAGTTTTGCTTGTTAACATGAGATAATGCGCTGTGAATTAACATGAACTAACAATGATCAACTATATTTTTATTAAGTAACGTTAACAAAGATTAATAAATACTGTAATAAATGTTTTGTTCATTGCTTCTTAATGTTAGCTAATACATTAACTAATGGAACCATATTGTAAAGTGTTACCAGATTAACTAGCTAACTATGATAACTAAGAAGATTCGATTGAGGTTTAAGGCTTAGGAAGGGCTTGATTAAGGAGATCTCTACCAGCCAAGTTTTGGCTGTTGATAGAACAGAAGAGTCTGCGTTAGAGATGTGATCTCTTCCGGCTCAAGTACAGTGGCTATTTTCTGTTCTCCATTTCTGGCACCTCACTCAGCATTGCTGCCATCCTCCTGGGTCGGTTTGTTGTCACAGGCTTGCGGTGTCCCACACAGCTCCGTCCTGGGTTTATCTAAGCTGGTGTGAGTGGATGGATGATTCCGGAACGACGAGTCTGATAAGGCATCGACAGGCCTGTGTGGGCTGCAAACCGCCTGAAAAGAGCCTGCTAACCTCTTCCAGAGCACCCATAACAACTCCTGCAGGGCTTTATCTGAGACTCCCAGAGACAGGGTGACCTCAGTCCTTGACTCACCTATCTCTCCGAGCACTCCCCTTCTGATAGCGAGCACAACACTGGGCCTTCTGTGGCAAGCGTCACACACACCTGCCCCCTCCTTTCACCCCCCTGTGGCCTACTGCCAAGGCCGGCAGCCCCTGCTTGGCAAAACAGATGAAATGGAAGAACGAGAGCACACTGATACGAGCCTCGACACCAGCCCTCTCCCTTGTTTCCATCATTCCCGTCTAAACTCAACTCTGACAGCCCTCAATGGACCTTTCATGTGTCTCAAAGGTTCCTCTGTCAGTCCGTGTCTAGAGTTCATATTTTGTGATGCCCTCCGCGGGTCAGAGTTCTCCAACATTTTAATCTTGCACCCGCAGGCACACTTCAAGTGTCGTACAGTCGGTAGTCAGATCTTTTTTTTCTATCGTGCTCTTTTCGGATACTGTGACTCATCTTTGTTGACAGATTGTTAGGTCATTCTCATTGCCTGCTTATTCCATTAGTGCTAACGATACAACTTTGTTTTGATTCTGTGTTGGTGACTCACATGTTTATCACTGATGAGTCTCTGTAACTCCATTCATTGGTCTCATAAAAGCAAGACTAGTGGAATTTCAGGCACATTCATAAAAAATTGTGTGTTGTTGTTTTTTTTTTTTTTTTGCTTATATATATGGAAATAAACACTAACTATGAAGGACTGTATTTAATTTATGTATTAATTTAACAAAATAATGAATTAACTCAATAACAAAGAAAAGCATTTGGCAAATGGACAGTTCAAGGTTTTTTCTTTTAACACAGTTTCAAAGTTGGTTTTACAAAGCATTACCCAATTTCATTTCTAATTATTTTGCTTTTATTTATCCATATGTCAGTCAAAGACGATCAGTTCATTCCTGTCAACCAATGAAATTTAGACTATATTTGTAAGATACACTATCCTAAATAACAGCACAGTCAGTTTGCCAATTTATTTTGTAGCATTTAACTGCATATTTAAATAAATGTAAAAAAACATTGTCTATTTATTTCAATATTAACATTTGAAAAGTAATTGATTTGTTAATCGATACATTAAAAAGTTCATTTCTTCATTTCATTGGCACTCCATACTCTTGACACAAAGAAGACTCAAATATAAATATTTCTAAATGCTCAAATATTAATATTACATTTATTCATATTAAAAATCACAATAAACAATGCTTCCATAAAGTATTATAGTTCACTATTCTAATGGTAGGAAATCAACATATCAATACAGTAGGAAATGGGAAAAATCTGCTCAGATTCGGTGTAGATCTGCTCAAATCACATAAATGCTAAACTATGTTAATGAAATCTGTCAATACTGTTGAGAACTTCGTGTTGTAAATATGAATTATAATCCTGCACTAGAGAGATAACCAGAGATCTTATAGCAGGACTTCTTTTAACAAGCTCTCAACTGGCCTCTAGGTTTCATCTCTTGCGGTTGATTTTTAACGATGACCTTCCCTGGGTCGGTAAGTCTGAGAAGACTGAGGATTGTTTCTGTCAGCCTGGTTTTAATCCTGTTGTGGTTATCAGCCTTAGGTCCTCATGCTGAGGGGTAGGGGTGTTTCGAGGTGAATGGGGGGTTTTGATGTGATCTCGGAGGACTAACGGGAACAGAGTTCCTCCTAATGACAAACACTTGCTCTTTAAAAGAGCTTTTGAGATCAACGCGGGTTCTGTTACAGCAGCCCATAGGGAGGTCAAGCACACCAGCACACTCTTTCACTTTCTCTCGCTTGTGAACAGACAAGCGTAGACTTTAGCGTCCCTTGGGAGGGTGTGCGTGTCTGTTCGGCCGTATTTCAGAAGCAGGAAGCACTTTCAACTTTTACTGTAGTCGGTTTAGATTAAAGGAATATATTCCAGCTTCATTACGAGCTAAGATCAATCAACAGCACTTATGGCATAATGTTTACTACCATAAAAATACATTTCGACTTTACAGTGAGACATGCAATGGAAGTGAATGTAGCCAGTCCATAAACATTAAAATACTCACTGTTTCGATAGTATATCGATAACAAGATGGGCAAGAGAGAAAAAAAAATCACTTACTAAACTTAAAGTTACGCTACTGTTCAAAGTTTGAGAAAGCATGCAATAAATTGATCAAAAATTCATCTTTTTGTGAAAGTGTGTGTGAATGTTACAAAAGATTTCTATTTCAAATATGTTTCAAATAGGCTATTATTTTACATTGTAGTAATATTTCAGCATTAGTTTTTACTGACTGATCAAATAAATGCATATTTTAATGGAAGAATTGTAAGCTTTTGCATTTAAATCCTCCAAAAATTTACTTCTGTTGTCAGTGTCTCACCGTAACTTAAAGAAAGAAAAGAACGAAAAGTAGGCAAGAGATCTGAGATCAGCTAAACTTGTATTGAACCTGGATTTTCCTTTTAATATACTCTCAGATAAGCCTAGAGCAAGCAGATTCAGCTCATCCTTTTCTTAAAAGACGCTTCACAGGAGCCCAGTTTGACAGGGTGTGCCTAGGGAGCGAGCCACCAGGGTGAGGAGGAGAAAGATACCAGTGGGTGGTCCCCTCACAAGACAAGATGACTGTATTTTAACAGTCGATGACTTCCCCCTTAGCAGTGACTAAGATTAGTCGATAATAAGGATTGTGACATTCCATAAAGAGTCTGAAATCGGACTTATCTTAATTTTTAACAAAGCCACACTCACTAATGACTGTTTGACTTGTTCACCTTACATTACATGTTCTAGAAGTCGCCTCCAGCACCCAAAATTAGAAAGAGGGGTGTGTGCCAACTTAATTCTCACACGACAGGGTTTTCCCTTCAGAATTAATGCTGTAATTCCTCTTAGATCTTAATTAGAGAGTGTTTCACGCATGCTGTATTTAGAGACCGCGTGTTTGACGCTTCCACCCTCCCCAACCCAAATCCAGACAAGATGGTGCCATACCTTTTAAGTCAACCATCTAACACAGAGGTCATTCCCCAGGGCTGGAACCCTGCTTTGTTGGAGATTTCATACATGATAGACAATGTATATGTGTGTGTTCCCATAAAAATGGCTCTTTTTTTGTCAGGTAGTAATCTCAGCCGCAGAGAGGTGCATGGGAACTATGCTGGAACAGAAGATCACGACCTCTTTTGAGGGCATGAAATGGGCCATTTTTCAGTACTCAGGTGCAGTACTGTGAGTGATGGCTGGGCATGAAGGCTAATGGAATGTGTAAATGGGAGTATGCTGTTGTGGTCGTCTGTTCCTTTAAGACTTTAAGCTAAAAAACACACACACACTACTCTACTTAGACTGTAACAGTATTAGCATGATTGAGGCAACCGGCAATTTTATCGGACCAGCTGCTGTTGGGATCCGGATACCATCTAGAACCATTATCTGTTGTTATCGTGTAGTAAGAAGCCAAGATTTTATTATCTGGCTGTGTATGGCAACAATGCAATATCCTGATTTCTTAGCAACAGCATCCGGCAGAACTGTCTCAGTGCATTGTGTTATGTGATACGTTTTATTTTGTACTTTGTAAACATTTTTATTTGCAACATTCTTTTTTTTCTGAGTGGGTCAAATGAGTATGTCCTTCACCGCAGTTCAATTTTATTACTCTAACAGAAAAGTAATAACTCTGGCCTGGACGAAGCGATCAGGTCTCGGATTTTTCTCCTGTCCGAAAGGAATATAAATATAGCCGAGCCCTCAGGTTGCCAGGGTAACAACCGCACTCCATAGCTTGCGGGCATGTATAGCAGAACACAGTAAATCAATCCAGAAGATTCCTAAACTTGAACAGAATAGGAGCCAGCGAACAATAATGATGACTAAAGCAGCTGGCATGTCGAGGGGCTCCGGATGACCCCGCTGTGGCTCTGAGCAGCGAGGCAAAAAAGTATCAGCTATCGCCCGCTGGCCTCACCCGTGACTCCTGCTGCTAGAGCTGTTTATCTGACCCCTTGACCTTTGATCTGTGGGTTCTCAAGGTGCGCCAAGTAGGGGCCTGAAGGACTTTAGCAGGGGGTTGGGATGTTGTGTGCTCTCTCACCTGTTGGGTATAAATCATAGAATATGTGCACTAAGTTTACATTTTCAATATTTATAAATATATTAAAATTACATGTATTCAACAATTTAATATATATTTAATATATATAATATAATAATATATATTTTTTTTTATCTGCTGGTCCTTTCTACAGTGACAGCATTATATGTGACCCCTGAATGCTGTTTTTCATACCCTTCATTCCCAATGTCCTTGTTGTTCCAGTTGAAATCTCTAACTATAGCCTCTTAAGGGTCGAATTCAATGGGAGACATACTTCAAGTTCCTGAAAGGTCTGTAAAGGAGAGGTTGAGGAGATCACCGTTTGTCATGCTATGACAACAAATGTATAGCGTGTCCTTTTAAGTTGTTGTTGTAGGTTTCAAAAAATATCTAGTTGCACGATATTAAAATTCTGGCCAATACTGATAAGCTGAAAATTATTTTTATATCATGGTCAATAATCAATAATTGCACAGCATTACAATTCTTTACTATTTTGTATGAATAATTTAAAATAAATCATTTTAAGATTTGCTAAAAATTGCATTTAACAGTTTTATTATTATGTTTTTAAGATTAACTTTAAGTGAGCATTGGATGATGCAAAGGTAATGTAAAATATGTTTTATTTATCAATGCGATTAATACAAATACATTTTAAAAAACACCTCAAATATTTGCCATTACTCGATATGATACAGATCTTAAAGCGATTTTAGATCTAGGTTTATGATTAGTCTTTAGTAATTATGATAAGCTTTATTCGAAACAATAGAACCAGCAGGTAAAAAGAATTTAGCTATGAGAAAATGTAAGACAGCGTTGCCAGGTTGCAGCACATACCGATTACACCCTTATCTCTGTGTATGACTCAACCTGCTTGCATGAGTTTGTCTTTTTCATTCCTCAGTCTTTCTTCAAGTCAACACACACACACACACGGCCAGACGTGATGAGATCACCAAATACTTCACATTAATAGTAATACATGCAGCGTCGTGTGCCAACAATACAAACTATCCGTGAGTGGAGGGAAGGTTTAATACAAGCCACTATTCCAACTCCCTGGGTAAACTCAAAGATCAATGGCTTCCTCTGTCACATCTTCACACACACTGGCTTGGATTACTGCAGAATCGGGGCTTTTAGTCAGGATTAGGGCTGTGCTGAAAGTGAACAACACAAAAGGAGGTCTGATAGTAGAAGACCGAGCGCTAAATCGGCACAGCAGATCCTGGAGCCAAGTTAAGCCCACAGCAGACTTACTCTGGAGGGGGTCATCCTCATTAACTCTGCCTGTTACCGCACTAAAGCAAGAAAGAAGATGTCCACGGGCTTCAATTAACTCGGTGTTACTGTATTGAACCATTTTAAGACGACACTGAATGCATCTGTAATAGGATCGGATCTTATTAGAATAGTAGTCTGCAGTCAACTTTTGGAAAGTTGGACTTGGCTAAGCAGCGTTTTGGGCATCTCCATGGCAGTGGTGTTAGCTTATAATTAATGTTGTGTAGTGTGTAACGGCGGAGAAGGCAGCCAGGTAAGGCTCTGGTGTAAACCCAAGACCATCTGCTGTCATTTCTTCAGCGTTGTGCCTAATTGCCCCTAGGCCTCCAAGAGACCCTTTTCTCTCTAAATGAGATTAGGCGAACATTGCGCCATTTGCATGTCTTTAGCGTCGTGGGTGGATTTGGAGCTGAAGTTGGCAGGTGGCTTGCGCCACAGAAGTTGCACATTCACCATAACTTCAGAAGAGTGTTCTGCACAGCCTCCGGAAAGTTTTATCACCACCCTCACCCCACGGGGTTTCTGTCAGCAGGGATTTTGACTGCAGTTCCCATGTGTAAAATGGATAAGATCTCACAAATTTAAAGGGAAGTTCTGTCTTCGTTTAAGCACCCTCTTGTCATTCTAAACCAGTACGGTTTTCTTCCTTCTGTGGAACTCAAAATCTAACAGAACAGATTTTTAGCAAATATCTTTTCATCTTAGATTTATTTATGTACCTATAGTATATTTTGAATTAGCATTTATATGTTCAGTTTTCATTTAAATGTCAGCTGTTTTTTTGTTTTAGGATTTTTTTTAGGATTTTAATCTAATGATTTTTTTTAATTATATTTCTTTTTCTTTTTTACATTAATATATTTTTAATTGTACAATTTTGAATAGTTTAAGTTACTGATCACAATGATAAAAATCTCCTTGGTGCATTCATAGGAAAAGTAACAATGTCTGATTTGTAAATCAGTTGTTCTTACGAATATATATATTTTTTTAAATGAATCATTTACATTTATTTACAATGATCCATTAATCCAATGATCCTTGAGGGAAAGATTATCAGTGAGTAACAACCTAAAATTTGTTCTGTAAGAAGACAGAACATTGTGAAAATGTATAAAGAATTGAACATTATTTGACATTTTTAAGTCTACTTTCACCATTATTAATGCATATAAAAGGTTGTGATCCATACAGTCATATATTCAGCACGTCGTCTTGTGTGTTCCACGGATGAAATGCAGACATACGGGTTTGGAATGGCATGAGGGTGGGTAAATGATGACATTTCATTCTAGGTGAACTAATCCTTTAACTCAGATTATAAATTGCACACATCGCTTGTATCTAAAGTCGAACGGAGGAATGTGTCTCCTGGACGCACCAGCGAGATATTCGACCGGCGTGACTGACACACACAGCGCTAATGGTGCATGTCTCACACTTCTCTCTCACACACGCTCGCACTAAAAGGCTTACACTCCCACAGGTGTGAAACGGTTCTAGTGTGTAGAAGCACAAGGCATGTCAGTCGGTTTTCCAAGTCTGTGTTGCTAAATGGTCCCCAGCCATTAAAACATCTTCACACTGTCACTCATGCCCATCCTCACTTCCTGTCTGCTTTCAAACATGACTTCCTCCCAGTTCAACTAATGGGCAACAGAGCAGCAGAATGGAAACCTCCGAGCGAATGCCTGTTTTTCTCATGGGAACTTTTTTTTTTTTTTTGTGGCTATCATACAGGGGGGTTGTGGGGTGTTGTCCATTCCAGGCACACTGCTGGCCTTTCACCAGCATGAGACGAGAGAACAGAGAGAAAAACAGTCTCAGCTGAGAAGACCTTGAAACTTCAGTAAAACAAACACACAGATGAGCGAGAGCAGAATCATCCTTCACCTCTCCCGCTGCTGGTTATGGTTGGGAGCTGGATGAAAAAGAGGCCTTTGGCACCAGACACTTACAGTTAATAATAGGATTCTGCTTGAATACGCTGTGATTTTTCCCACCCTGCTACTTTCCATAAGGCTATGGAAATCTGAACGCTGCCAAAAGTGAGAAGGATTTCTGCTGTGTCAAGACCTGGCAGTACAGAACATTGACTTTAATAGAGGCATGCGTTCACTTGATGCAGTATCCCTGAGCGTGCTGTATAGCACAAAGACCTATTAAGCGGAAACACGAGTTTTCATATTCCATTTTTTCAGCTTTGTTGAGCTGAGTGAGAAGTACATGTATTTGAGCTAATAGTTGTGTCCCAAATGACATACTGTACATTATACACTATGTACTCAACTGACTAGTAGTGTGTGGGTTTTATAAGGTAATTTTGTCATCCAGCATCAGAGTCTGATAGCTCCTCCCCTTCCGCCATGTGAGGAAAGCTTACATTTTAGATACAATGTTGATTATGTATTTTTGCTCTGCCAACACAAATAATTCCATACAAAATCAAACAGTAGTGTCATTCTTGAATGAATCACTCATAAAGGCAGTTTTTTGTATTGTTGTATGAACAAATCTAAATTTTGAGTGAAGAATGATTCAGTGAATGACTCATCTATCACTTACTGGCATATTGATGTTATTGCGACTCAACTATTGAATAAAGACAAATGCTTTGGGCATATATTATATACAAATATTTTAGATTATGAGTGGCCAAAGCTGGGTCCATGCTTTGGTCTAAGTGACATGAAAAAACAGCATTAACTTGGTAATGACAATTAATCTTCAACAAAAATTCATAATCTTGACATATTTTCTCAGTTCAAAGGGTGTACCACAGGGTCCAATCCTGAGCCCTCTTCCATTCATCTTTTACCCTTTCGGACCAGCACTAACTGCTCAGTAGGGAACTTAGCCTGAACTGCGGTCAATCAGAGCCTACACCTGAATATATAAACAGCCACATCTGCTCACACAGTCGCTGTAGGGATCCTGTAATGGGAGGATTCCCATTCCCTCCTGTTATCTGGCCACTGTGCTGTTCAGATGTTTGGTGTCAGGTTCCAGATGGACCGTAGTCTTCTTTGTGTGAGTAACAGACGCAGGGTAATGATTCCACTGTGCTACCTGCAGTACTAAATGAGATTGGGGCATAATGATGCCCTGCAGCAAGTCTTTACTTACGGGGAGGTTTTGTTGTCGTTGTTGTTGTTGTCGTTTCCAAATGGCCCTGCAGTGGGTTTAATAGCATTTCATTAAGGGAGGCAGACGAACACGGACTGTGATGCAAGGCTCATCACTAAGACTGGTTTCTTGAGACTTCCTGGAAGCATGTGATTCGCTGCTCCCCCAGGATACCCTCCAACCTGCACACCATGCACATAATGTAAAGCACTACGGAAATTATTGCAAAGTGCACTTACCTGCCTTCCGTGACTGATGGACAGTTTTTTTATGACCATGTTCTTTGCTCTGCACTTGTTTTCCTCCATGTGCGTATGTATGCGTGCATTTTCATTTTCTTCCTGGGCCCTGAGAGTGGTATGCTTCTCTCTGAAGAGGGCAGATAAAAGGAGAGAGGAGAATCACTAGAGCCATTTTGACTTTTTCCAAATGCTGTACTCTGACTCTTGAAAGATCCTCAAATTTTTATGGACTAGGGTCTTTTTCCACATATAGAGTGTGGAGGGTGAGCCGTTGCGCTCACTATATGTGTTTCAGGAGATAAACCTCATTCAGTACATTATAAAAACAGCACACATGCTGCTATTTGTTCTGTTTTATGGTGCGTGTAACTGCAACATTAAGTACGTTTTACATGGTAACCATGATTTTTTTAGTCAGTTTCCAATTGAAGAGAGGAGACATAATAAAGGTTGAGGTTACAATCAGTCAAACTGAATTTAACTTTTACATGGTCAAAAAGGCATTGCAGCAAATCTTTAGCCTGAGAAATGACATTTTATGGACAAATTGCTGTTTTACTTCATTAGCTTTTAAAGCACAATTGAAGTAAATGATTAATCACCCCTGCACGTTGTGCATGCAAGATTGCGAGCTAAGCCTAACATTTTTAGCTTAGTTATATAACAAAACATCCACATTTGGATAAGAGAAACGGAATTCTCTTTAACAAGTTGCACCTGCCATTGCAAAGAAGAGATCAAAATGAAACGCAAAGGGAGGAGATGGGACATGGGAACTGTTTCAGGCTGACGCACAATGCTCAGTTAATTTGCTTCTTTCTTTTTTGCTCCTCTGTGTGACTGTTTCAGTCTCTGCGTTTGGCGCTGTTGTGTTCGAATGCTATGATAATTGGATTTTTGTTTTGTTGTGGCAAAGGGAGTTCTATGTCAAATAGTTTTCTCTGAATGAGAAATTTGATAAATTCAGCAGAGAAACTTTGTGACTTTCAGATCGAGTGTGTGTGCCGTGGTTCAGAGTTTTGTTTATGTGTTACTGAAAAGTGAGAGAGTTGAATGGCAATCCTTGACATTTCAGCATTCAAGATGTTTTTTTTTTACCTTTTAAAACCTTTCATTTTCAGTGACATTTTTTCCATGTGTCACTTGTATAGCCACTCCTACAAATGGACATAATTGCACAGCTATTCGTGTAATGCTCTTAGAAGTTTTTTTTATTCACTTGCTTTACGTTTGGTATGTTGCTTCCCTTTCAGCTTCTCTCAGCAGTACCGGTATTTTCTCTTGAATTATGGATAATGAGTTTGATGTTTTTTTCACCTACTGCAGTTGAATTTAAGATTGTTAGAGTACAGAACCCCTTAGAGACACCTAAAAATCCTTTAGTGATATAAAAGAATAGCTTTAACCCGACTACAAACTATGCTAATAGTTTTTGTTCCGGTAAATAACTCTTCCCAGAAAGGTCTGATTAAAATGCTGTCCATAATTACCATAGCGGCTTCCTTTTGCACTTTTGCATTTGTAAGCCTCCTAAAATACCTCCATTTTGTTTTAAACAGCATGCCATAAATAAAAATTGTCAGTTTCAAATGGCTTTCTACATCGATCTATTTTACATTCGTAATTTGAGTGAAACAGGATATTCAATGAAAAAATGAGAATGGGAACTACACATATAGACAGTCAAACCTTAAGAGCATAATACCAATTAACTTTTAATTATCTTGCAGTTTAGTAAGTGACTTCAGTATTAATTAGGTATCCGCTCTGACTGATTCAGTGAGTTTATTCAGTTAAGGATTCGTTAGAGTGATTCAAACCAGTAACTAAATGAACCACTCATTGCTGAATCACTAAAAAGAATCATCTGCTCACACTGTTTTGCCTGTGAGTGAACTTTATGGAAAGATGTGATCTCTATTACACTGACTCATTGCTGGAGACCAGAAATGTCTGTTAAGAAAGTAAATAGGGTCAGTTTGGATATGACTTTAAAATCCTACTCAACTTTTCTCATCATCTGGATTCATTGTAAATGTATACCTTCTCTATTACCTTTGACACCTATTGGCATAATCCTGATGTCAGGGCTATTTGACTAGAATACATTTGAATAGCAAATATGGCGAATGGTAAGGAGTGCAAAGGTTCAGAACTTCCCTAAGCCTGTAAGAAACTTGCGTTCGGTGTACACAGAAGCAGAATGAATGCCCCCCTTGAGAGTGTTTTGGCATAGCAGAGTGGCCTCTGGATTAAAATGCTGGCCCATGCCTCAGTGCAGAGACAAACCTCCGCTATCAATGGGATTGAAATCTCTCAGTGCAGACAGCACTGTAGCAGTGAGCACTGGGAGTGCCAGCATTGATCTGAAACACCCAACAGAGACACAGCAACAGACTGAGAGGAGAGCGAGAGAAGAGGAGGAGAAGAAGAAAAAGAAAGCTGGTTGTATGATGATGCTTATCCCTATGAGAGTCCAGAAGCCCCGTGGTTTCTTTCTCAGCACGTTCACTCTCTCGCACGCTGCCGTTCCACTCTTCTTTTCTCTGTGTGCCCAATGAACAAAAACAACCCTTAATTCCAGCTCGACATGTTGTTCTCCTTTCTTCCCCCACAAGACCACGTCTGTCCTAACCCAGACCTGATACCCAAGGCAGCGCGACTGAAAAATGTTTGCACTGATTTCTATTTCCATGGGAGTGGCTCTCTAGAGTCTGGTGCCCAAGGTTGCACCAGTGAATGTTATCACCGTACTCATAATTCTCAGAAATCGTATTGACTCCTATAATAGTCATTTGGCCCAGTTTGCTCAATTTGTCCTGTTATACAGCCCTCAAGGTTTTCCTATAGAAATTCTGTAATTTACTTGAATTGAGTAAGTCTGTTTGGTTAGTTCAACAAGGCAGAAATTGCATCTTTCCTGCCAGATAAGCCCTTTCGGGCATGTGTTGCTGGCAGTGCTATTGAGAAACCAACTCTAATGTGGTTAGGGCAATTATAGTGTGTTTCTCGCCCTTTCACATCCATGTCGCTGTACCTCACACTCCCTGCCACCTGTTCAGTGAAGCACAAGCTGTGCACAGAGATGAACTGTCTCTGTCAGTGTGTCTTTTTCTTTGTCTCTCTCCATTGCCTATACACATCAGGCATTACAGGTGTGATCGAGTGAATCACACAATCGTATCCAGGTCACAATGTGCCCTAAAATCAAAAGACTAAAAGCTAAAAAGCAAACTAAAGTTGCATATATTGTTTCTTACTGTAATGTATCACAGATTCTACTGTAATACAGTAAAAAGAAAAAAGCCATAATACAGTATTTTCTGTGCATAGATTACAATTAATAGTACTTCTACGAAAAAGAAACCTGAAGTCAAATTTTAGCCATTTTTTAATCAGTGATGGCTGATGTATTTTAAAATAGAGCAGGTCCGGGGAACTGGAGGATTTAAAGGGCTTACATTACAAATATGCACATCTGCACTATATAAATATAATGCAGTTTCACTTACTTAGCACTTTTAAGTAAGGGTTTGGAATATTTTATGGTTTAAATGTGTGACATTACCAAAAAATAAAAAAATTAATTCCCATTATGTAAATATTAATGAATGGCATTTTTAATAACAGTAAATTGCTCTTTTCTCATTTTCTTTTTAATAAAATGTGGCTGTGCCACCTTTGCCTCTCTGGACAAGCTGCCACTATTTGTAATACCTATTCAGAGCTTTAATCTGCTACAGTAAGGTTTTAAATTATTGTCATTTGGGAGCTTTTGTTAATACAGTGCCTTTATTAATTGGCATATTATATAATTATTCAATAAAGCTGTTTATTTTCCTTATATTGATATTGGATTGAAATGTGTACCTACAATAAATACCTCTGAATGTTTTTGGCGGGTTTTGTGAGATTCACTTCAATAGACGCCCAAGGTGTTACAAGCCCTATCGTGTAGCATACCACGTTTAACTGTGTCACAATCCTGGAATGTTTGGAAGCAACAGACACTTCTCCCAGCTGTTAAAAATTCACATGGTTATGAAAAGTGTCCTTGCAATGCACCGACAAAGAGCCATATCCCTACCTCACCTCAATGCCTCAGGCTATGTCTGTGTGCCTAGAAAATAAGCAGCATACTCTCAAAAGAAGCCCCTGCCTTAATAATAGCAACACGTATTCCTGTTCCAGTCTCAAACTCTCGACCTTCACTTCAGTGCATACTGATGTCTATTATAAGAGGTCTGGTCAGACACACACAGGTCTCCATGGTCCTCTGCAGGGCTTGCATTTGTTTAAGTGGGTAGTTGAGTCAGTCTGCCTGCACTGTGCTCCGTTAAAGGTGAGAACGGCACACTGCCCTGTAGAAGACAGTTTTGACTCACTTGGCTAATCAGTCAGGGGGGAATGCACATGCAATGCACACGAATTGCATTGACTGTTACTTCTATTTATTTGTATGCATGCATTGTTTTGCTGCCCAATTCACTAAAGAAATTATGCAAATCGTATAACGACAAAAATCTGTAGAATGCAATTAGCATGGTACAATTCCCAGTCTTGTGAGTCCTGATTCGATTTCACAAGCTTTTGATTTGATTTCGATTTCTGATTCACTTAGCTTATATTTGAAAAAAATTCTCTCTCTGCAACTTCTGTAAACAGAGGTAGTGTTTCAGACTGCTTAAAATCAGTTTATATGATTCATTTGGTGGTGGTTTTTGATTCATAAAAAAATGGCTCATAACAGTAATTTATGTGTTAAAGGAACACTCCACTTTTTTTGGAAATAGGCT
>SCHK01353502.1:5350-15865 GCA_004124795.1 Poropuntius huangchuchieni
TTTAAAAAAAGCAGATTTCCACCAAAAGTCATTGTATAACTTGCGCATTTACCTACATTGTCACTCCCTGTAAGTATAATTGCTGTTAATGCATCAAATCAAAAAGTAACCTTTAGAATTGGCACTTCTGTCTGTTCTGCCAGGAACACAGCCCTGTTGCAGAGCCCAGCAACACGAGCCAATGATGCCCAGGTGGCTGAGCTGCGGTCAAAGGAGGTCCCGCTCTGATTCTCTGTGGTGTCAGCCTCATGGATCTGGTTATCAAACCACATGTGGGCTACGGTCATGCGATTCTGCGTTAATGTGCCAGTTTTATCAGAACAGATGGTTGAGGTTGAGCCCAGCGTTTCAACAGCCTCAAGGTTCTTAACCAAACAGTTTTTCTTAGCCATGCGTTTCGCTGTGAGGGTGAGACAAACCTAAAGAATGAGAAGCAGAGAGCAACTGTCAAGCAAATATTAGGGCCTAATCTTCAAACAAAGTAAGTTTAAACTAACTAACCGTGACTGTAGCAAGAAGACCTTCAGGCACATTGGCCACAATGATGCCAATAAGAAAGATAACAGCTTCCAACCAGGAGTAACCAAGAGCGAGGGACAGAACAAAGAAAGAGACGCCCAGGAAGACAGCCACGCCTGTGATGATGTGGATGAAATGCTCAATCTCGATGGAGATGGGAGTGCGTCCAACCTCTAGACCAGATGCAAGTGTTGCGATTCGGCCCATGACTGTACGGTCTCCGGTGCTAATGACAATGCCACGTGCAGTACCTATGTGCAAATATTGCATGAGAAACATTTAAATGTTAATAACATTTCAATTTAATTTGATCAAAGTTATCAATCAATGTTACAAAAGTTTCTATTTGAAATAGCTGTTCTTTTGAACTCCATATTAGTCAAAGAATCCTAAAAAAAAAAAAAAAAATTTAATTTTCACAAAAAAATATTACGTAGCACAACTGTTTTCAACAATGATGATAAAAATAAATGTTTTTCGAGCACCAAATTATCATATTAAAATGATGTCTAAAGGATCACGTGACACTGAAGACAGGACTAATGGCTACTGAATATTCAGCTTTGTCTTAATGGGAATACATTACATTTTAAAATAAAATAAACAAAATAGAAAACAGTAATTTGAAATTATAATTGTCTCACTGTATTTTCAATCAAATAAATGCATCCTTGGTGAACACAAGAGACTGTTTTCAAAAACATAAAAAAATCTTACCAACCCTAAACTTATGAATGGTAGTGTACATAAAATATTTTACATAATATCATTTGCATATGCAATATTTTTGCTTTGCCAACAAAAGCAGTTGCAATTAAAGTCGAATTAGTAACACAGTAGAATTAATCACTGGCATTCCTGAATGAATCGCAGTTAAGTCAATGACTCAAAGATTCACTCATAAAGACAGAATGAGTAATATTAAAAGTCAAAGCGTAAATATAAAAATAAAATGAGATTAATTTAATTATAGTTAAATCTTAACAATTATGCAAATATAAGTAAAACACTTTACTGAACATCTGTAGTGAATGAGAATATAAAATACCTTCTACACAGTTAGTGGAGAAGAAAGCAATATTCCTGGTCTCTAGAGGATTATCATTTGAAAAATCCGGGGACCGTGTCTGAGGCTCTGATTCTCCAGTCAGAGAGGAGTTATCCACCTTAAAACACCCAATTTAAAAGCTATTTTTACATAATGTCACTGCCACAGAAAGGAAATGTGATGTTCACACTACACTGATCAGCTCAGATGAGAAATAGCGGCTCATAATAACCTTGCAGCCATGTGAGGCTATGATTCTCAGGTCAGCAGGGATCCTGTCACCACCTTTTACCTCCACCAGTTCACCAACCACCACATCTTCAGCATTGATATGTTTCTTCTCACCATCACGGACAACCAATGCTTGCTAGAAAGGAAAAAAGTTAACAATCTGATCAAAAATAAATAAGAGTACAAACCTACAATGTATTTAAGCTTATAGATTAGTTCATAAGACAAACTGAGTAGCAAAAAAATGTGAAAAAAACCCCATATATATTTACCTGGGGAACCAAATTCTTGAAAGAGTCCATAATTTTTGAGCTCTTTGCCTCTTGATAGTATGAGAAACATCCAGTGATGATCACCACAGCTGACAGCACAACTCCCAAATACAGCTGCATTGAACAAAAGGATAAAAAAGACTAGATATACAACATCAAAGAAGCAGACCACACCAATTTTTTTTTTAGCATTCCCTCTCACATTGTCATTAGCTGGCTCATCTTCCATTGCCGCCTGAATGCCATACGCAAGAAAGCAGAGAACGGCGCCTGTCCACAACAGCATGGAGAACCCTCCAAACATCTGCTTACAGAACTTCACCCACTCTGGGGTGGTTGGAGGTGGAGTGAGGGCATTAGGTCCATCACGGGCCAGAATCTCTGCTGCACGAGCGCTTGTGAGACCCTGGTGAAGTCAAAGAGAGGGCTATGCTAGTTACTGATCACTAGAGATTTATTAGGAGACATTTTTATAAAAGAGACACTCTACTTCATGAACTTACTCTGCTCAAGTCTGTACCATATTTACGGTGGAGCTCCTCCAAAGTCAGTTTGTGATCATCCTGAAATAGATTTTGTACAGAAAGCTTCAGTCTTGGAAAAATTATCAGAATGTACCTTATTGAACAAAGCTAAGTAAAGCCTCACCAAATCCACTTCCTTTTTCAGCTCATCCATATCTTTCTCCTTCTTCTTGTTTTTGTTCTTTTTCTTTCCTCCTTGCTCTGACGTTGCCGCCAGCTCATACTGGTCCCGTCCATCCTGAAATAGATGTTTGAAACATCAAATAACAACTTCGTCAAATAACAAGGCTGTGACAATTAAGTCATTTTGTGGAAAAAGTTAAAGAAATAATTACCCCCCCCCCAATTCTGTCTTCATTGCTTACTTTCATGTTGTTTCAAACCATATGACTTTCCTTCTTCTGAAAGGAGAAATTCTAGAGACTGTGCTGCTAACATTTTCTCATACAATTACTAAGCTTTCTGAAGTTTTCAAGCTTCTAAAAGCACTATATATGTGGTCCATGTGGTTGATACCTTAAAGTTTCTCTTTTTAAAAGGAAAAAAGGTGTATACAATGAAACCTATACATTTTTTTTTTTCCACTTTTTAACTCATGTGGTGAAGATGAGGACAAGCCCAACAATATGATTACTATAACATATTCAAATTGCTGCCAACCTCCCGAGTTGTCATGGGTCTTTGATGTATTTTGAAGGGATCAGCTTTCTCTTGACATGATCTGCTACATGGAACTAACAAGTATAATAATGTTCTGTGGCACACGGCCAGCCTTAACTAGGGCCACGGAAGCAACCATGTCATCTTGGCCTCTATCCAGTAAAAAGAAATAAACAGAAGCTACAAAGCCTTTTCCTCAGTACATTTTTATTTCCCACAGAGAACATGAGTAGGCAAAGATGGGAGTATCATTAGTTTATCTCAGAATTTCTGCAAGGGTCACACATCCGCAAACTTGCAACAGATAAACACTCCTGCACAAAGACTTGTACTCATGTTTTATTCAACTGTCCAGTCAACCAGAGTTCAGTGCAATTGTTGCCTCAGGCAAACATGTTATGCCACCTTTGTGGCAACACACAGGAGTGTGACAGGAGCAACTGTTTGTGATAATGAAAAATGGATTTTAGGATGTCTTTCCAGATTAGATCTGCTTTCATTGTATGATCTCAAACAATTTCACAGCAGTTGTTAACAGTTCAAGTTAACACAGTTGTTTGGTTGTACAGTGAAAGAAGTTTTGAGTCTACATTGTGAAAATAGTTGCAGTACATTAAGAGGCAAAAAGTAACTGCATGTTGACATCTTTCCTCGATTCTTATTGCAAAGGATTAGGAAAGTTTTGTGGTAATTCAGGTGAACTGACCTAGATAAAGCACACCATGTTCTTAAGGGGAGGAGAGAAAACCTCACTCCAAAACAACAACCTGTGGCTTTAGAACTAGGGTAAGGAAGTAAGGAAAATGTGCAACTATAAAAAAAAAAAAATAATAATAAAGTATATAAAAAAACCCACAATAAAGTAGAAAGTTATTAGCAAAACAGTAAAAGCACAATTTTAAATCCCGATTCCACATAAGTATGCAAATAAGGCCGTAAATGGTGATGAATAGTGATGAGTAGCCTACTGCATGTACTGCACAGGTCATACTACAGCCTACTACACTCCCACTTCTCATTTAAACTGAATGTGAAATGCAATCATAGAATAGGAAATAATAAACCACTCCATATGCCCAACAACATGATTACACAAAACTGAAGCTAAAACAAACGGTACAAACACAAACATTTTGGTCTTTTTGTATACATATGCACATACATACCAATATGAATCTGTGTTAATGTGTATAAAATACATTTTAGATAAAATATAAGCATATTAATATTTTCGTTCAAGTTATACAAATCACTGACGTGGTAAAGTCTAGTTATTTAGTTCACAGCTGGTATTTTTAACTAGCCATCTTTATTTACTTAATATAATCTTTATCTTTCTGAAAATATCTGTCATGAGCGCATCTCCATTAATAATGATATGCTTCAAAAGAAAGTTACTGAAACATATTTTACTTACCCCAAGTCCCATTTTCGCTTGTGAACGGCGACTGTGTTACTTTACGTTCACTTTCAAAGCCTTTCTCAAGTGTGTGGAGCAGAGCATCAGATCATCAGCGTCTCTGCTGCAGCTCAACTCATATGAGCCTCAATCACACGTTCGTGTAGAAACTGAACAACCAATAGGAAGAGAGCAAGCTCTTTGTGTAGCCCGTGTCTGTGCACAAGAGAAGTGTAAATGTAAGGTTTGAATCCCCTGAGACTGAAAGACAATGTTCTTTTTGCCGATGCGTTTATATTACTCTTAACAATTAACAATGTGGCAAAATCCACAGCAATAGCTTGTTTAGGATAAGATAAACAATATATAATACAAAAACACTTTGTATTTCTTTATATATCACTGTAGCCTATATAGCCTACAGTACCGGTTATTTTATGTTTTTCAAAGAAATCTCTTCTGCTTACAAAGGCTGCATTTTATTTGACCAAAAATATGTGTATTCTTATTCTTTATTCTTATCCTTGTAAGTATTGTGATGTATTATTGCAATTTTAAGGAATTGTTGAATCATTCAAATATTCATTTAAAAGAACTAGCCTATATTAAAATGTAATTTATTCCTGCAATAAAAAAGCTGAATTTTCAGTAGCCATTAATCCAGTCTTCAGGTTCACATGATCCTTTAGAAATCATTCTGATGTTGATTTTATATTATGTTGATTTGGTACATTAAAAAAAAAAAAACTTAATTATTCCAAAATGTATGTATTTTATGATGCACACAAATAAATCCCCATTACAGGCTATAATGAGTATTAACAAATCTTGCAAAAGTTGATTAAGAAAAAAAAAATACTGTGATGAACAAATATTACAGAAAAAAAAAAAACGGGAAAAAAAAAATGTCTGTGTAGTAGGAGCTTCTCTGTTTTTCAACAAATCTTTCCCTCTGTTAAAATGAATCATTAATTTAAAATAAAAAAAGAGAGTGAAGAAAATCAAATCATCGTTTGCTTTTTCCTCCCTGCATGTTTTACACTGCTTATGAGGAAACCATGACAACGTGGGAAACCAAGAACAGCGCCAATAAACCTCAAGTGGCTAAAAGATAATGCAATCCTGGTGTTGAGCTTTACTGTGGAGCCAAAGAAGGGTTGCTGTGTAGTCTTGACTTGTCCTATAACATTATATTATGCAACATCAGAATTGTTAGCTTATGTCTAAATACTATTGCATTTTAAAGCCGTTGCTCTGTAAATCTAAACGCTTAACATGGGGTCTTAGAACCTATTATGCAAGAGCTTTGGCAGTAATCTGTGTATATAGCTAAGCCGCGCTTTTCTGACACCAAACATTCTTAAACGCCTGAGAAATATCAGTCACACACAAGAGAAAGAGCTGCGGATGGTGTGAAGCCAGGCCATTTCAATGGGTTTTCCAATTTCATTTGATGCATTGCTTTTATTTTGTGCGTAAGCCTGTGATTACAAATGGTTATATCACTCAAGCCTCTGTTTGGTGTTTTATCTGTTTATGCCAGAAGGACACAGATGCTACCTTAGACAAATGCATTGTAATTCTCCCCTTTCAATCCCTTTGATCTGATACAAATCCATTAAAGGTATTTCTCTCGTTGGGCCATATCAAAGACCCTCTTTGTTTTCTCTTGATCTCCATCCAGCTCGCATTTACCCTCTCCCCATTTCAGATGTCCATAAAAGTCCAAATATAGCCCACACACACCTTTTTAAACAGCTCAGGTACTCCTTCTTATAATGGATCCTATTGTAAACAAACACAAACGTGTCAGACTATAGACAAGGCTTCAGATAACACCAGCTATACCTGCACTGAGATACAATGGCCACTGTGACGGTTCTGTTGGGTGATGGACGAGCCATTTCTTCTTTCCTAGAAGAGCACCAGTGCTGCTGGGGATTCTGTCTGAGATCATATGACCTCACTTTACTGATGCCTGTCATACAATGAGAAAATGAATTATTGGGGATGTGACCTAAAACTACACCTTATTATTCAGTATTAAGTACAGTATTAGCTTCACCAAAAGTACTTAAGACTATTGACGGTTATAGAGCTACACAATTATTACAATGTCTCTGATAATTTGGTCTTGGAAGAATCTGATGAGAAATGTTAATATGGAAATCTCAGACTTTTTATTACAGACATCTTGCCATGTAAAATTCATGAAAAGGGATCTTCTGCTCAAAAACAAGGCATAAACAAAAATCTCTTCCCATATTTGTTTCTTTCAACATTGGCTGGGTTTCCCAAAGCACTAACTTTACTGTCATACTCCAGTTATCATACTCCGTCCTTACTCCCTTAGTTTCTGTCTGTCTTTGCGTATTTGTAACTGTCAGTCTATATCTGTGTCAGTGGGAGACACTTCATCTTCACGTCAGTTCCGTTGTCACGCCAGCCATTCTCTCTCCTTTCCTCTGCCCACAACCAAACTGCATGCGTTTCTCTATCAGTGCACCTGTCACCGCTGTCTGTCTGTCTCTCAGACTGTGCCACTCAATCTTGTCTTGATGCTGAACATCTTCGATAGAAGCCCTTTGATGTTAGCTCTGTCTCCAGCTCTGAAAGATGCAACAGATGTGGAAGGATCTGACTGTAACACTGAATGTAGCAGACGGTCCACATTTTTACATTAAATAAATAGTTCCCCCAAAACAAACAGAGAATTCTGTTTGATTTACTTACTCACACATTTTTACAAACCCCTTTGCTTTTATTTTATTTTATTTTTCCCATGAAAGAAATCTTAAGATTCAAGAATATTCACATAGACATTTTTCATATAATAACAGATTACCGAAACCACAAGCTGTCAAGCTTAAAGTCATATCTGTGTTGTAGGAATCACTAATGGAATACTTGGATATGATACTTTGTGCTTTTATAGTATTGTCTCACTTTTTTATTAAAAGCAGTCCATGTGAATAGTGCACTATATTTCAAATCCTCCCCATATAAAAAAATAAAATAAAATAAAATAAATATATATATTTTCAAATATATTATTTATTTTACTTCAATTAAACTTATAAACATATAAAGTCACTCATATATTTTGCCCAATATTTAAAATATAAACATATTAATGCTGTCCAAATTATATTAAAAAATAAATTTTGTATTTACCCAAAAATTATTTTAATACCAGAAGGATTTATTAAATTTTTAGTACAGTTTTAATACATTTACCAAATATTATTATATTTACATAAATATTTTTCTGTTTAATTTAGTTGTACAGGTTATGAAAAGTAATTTTATTTAAATGCAAATATTTTTTGTCCAGTTTTATATATATTTTCAATATAAAGAACATTTTAAAGTCCTTTGTTCACCTTATGTACTTTATTTTGCCAAATTATATTTTAAATAAAAAAACAAATTCCTTTAGCAATGCTGTTTATAACATATATTTAGCAAATACATTTAATATCTTTATTTACATTTGTGAATAATGACTTAAATTCATAAAACAAAGACATTATAAGACTTTAAGAGTGTATAGACTAATTTTATGATATTTTTGTACTGCTTTTTAGAGCGGTCATTATAAATTGTCATTGAATGGATGTATACGAAGATGAAAATGACAGCATACTAGTTTGAAAGTGATTAAATAATGACATAATTTTCATTTTTGGGTGAACTATTCTTTTGTTTGGTTTTTTAGCTACGGTAGATATCTTGCATTAAGCAGTAATGTACTACACATGGTTGAGTAGAAGAAAGTATGTATGCATTTGACATGTTAATGGAAAGCGGGGCTATTCCTCAAGCCTTAACATAATAACTCTTGCCACCCAGATGACAGAGCGTCCAGTGAAAGCTGTCTCACACTGAAACCATTATGCCATCGTCCCAGCAGGATGTTACGCACAATTGTCCCTTTTCAAAGCCAGCGTGAAAGAAAGCGTGTAACAAAGAGTGAAAGAGAGGGTCACTATGTTTACCGCCATCCAAGGGAATGTTCCCTCAGTCATTCACTGAGGCAGTTGCAGGGCTCTCCTCTATCTGAGTGCCCTCACTGAACTTAACCTACCTCGAGAGTAATTCATGTTTAATAGTACATGATGCAAAACGTGACTGATTTTTACTAATCACTGTAATCAGACTATTGGAAGAGTAAAGGAGATTGAACGATAGAGAGGGAAAGAAAAGGTGAATGAGAGATAGAGGGAAGATGAGGGTCTCCCAGTCTATTGCGATGCATGAGCGGGCGCCTGGCACCCAAAACAAAGAGCAGCTTGTTTCTTGAAATTCACTGCGAGGGAAAAAGACTGCATTAAAACACATGGCACAACATACAAACACAACTAGAGGAGTTATACGCACAAAACAGGCCCAAAGGGCAGAACTTTCCTACATGGTTGATAGGGAAAGTGAGGAAGTTTAACCTTTTCAGAAGTGTTAGGAAGACGAATGTTAAATCTATCCTGCATATGGTTACTAATGATTACAACTGAAATTCAGAACATCGTAATGCTCATTTTTCAACAGTAAAATGTCTCTGGCATGTAGACATTGATTACATACTGTGAATGTGTTAAAAAACTTGAAAATTTGTTAAAATATATTAAAATAAAAACCAGTTATTTTAAATTGTAATAGAATTTAAATGTTAATATTTAAACATTTATTTTAATATTCATACACACACACACACATAAAACATTTCTTATTTTTATCAATGTTATAAAATGTTGTGCTGCTTAATATTTATGTGGAAACTGATATCTGCTTAATTGTAAATGTATTCACTGTCACTTTTGATCAATTTAATGCATCCTTGCTAAACAACAGTACTAAATTCTTTCAAAAATAAATAAAGAAATAAATAAAAATCTCAATCGTAGTTGCTTACAGCTAGTAAGGGACTTATGGTGCTCGGTTCTGCTTACGAAGCCTAAAGAGAAACATAAACATGTTTTTAGCCTACATAATTCTGTAATTATGGCATCTAATGGCTGAAGCTATACCAAGCTAAACACTGCAATGCTGCTAGCTATTTTGTTTTTAGTCAGTAGCTAAAACAAGATGGCGTCAGTTTGCTACTCACTCAGTCACAGCTTGAACACCTCTATAACAGAAATGTCCTGCTGAATGAAAGAATACATAACAGCTAAAGATGAAGGAGACATATGAAAAATTATGAAGTAACAGACAGATGATGAAGCTGTCTGATGTGGGAATATGATATGAAAAACTTGATGTTTAGAAGATGCAAAACTCACATATCTGACACCTTACAATTCTGTCACCTCGGGGAGATAAAACATATTCATTTTTTGCTGAGAAAAGCTAGACTATAGTTTTTCTTTTTTTCATAAAGGCTTCCGGCCACAGTCTTCCGCATACTTACCCTGCATTTCCACTCCAATGATAGATTTCTGCACTGAAGAGACACAGAATACAATGCTTCAAGCTGAATGTTGGATATTACTCTATACTCCACGAAATGTTCTGGGTGGCTGTTGGATATATTGATTGATATATTGGATTGTCATTGTCAGGTTGTGTAGTAGCTCCTAAAGGGGTTTGGCTCTTCAAACTGAAAATACAAAGTTGTGTAGACAATGTCAGATGAACAAACTCAAGACAGCTTTTTATGAACATGCCACCCAAAAAAAAAAAAAAAGCAACTTTTCCAGCAATAAGCTCATGTTATCAGTGTGTGGGCATAACGCAAATGGGTTTCTGTGTAGTAGAACATATCTAAATTGTTCTAAGTATTGGTGATTAGGTATTGAACTTACCTTTCCATCCTGCAGTTACAGACGCACTGAGCTTGAGAAAGAATTCAGTTAAGGCGCAAAT
>SCHK01353663.1:0-18765 GCA_004124795.1 Poropuntius huangchuchieni
GCGGAATAATTGACTTCGGACCGTTGAATTATTAGAAATATAATGCACACCCGAGGTGTAACGGGGTGTGCTTACATAACCCGAGGTGTGCTTACATAGGCCTATAGCACCACTGCCGTACAAAGAACCCGTTAAGCCCCTTTAAAGGTTCTTTATGAGCCAAAGAACCGCTGTTGGTGCTGTTTAACACCCTTTTTGTTGAAGAAAAACAATGCAATATGGCACCTCTTATGGTTCTACATAGCACTATTTGACAAAGCTGCCATATAGCACCTTTAAAGATATGGTGCTATATCCTCCTGAGACCCCCCAGAAAAAAACTTTGTGAATTTAGTATTTTTTCATGTCATTACATTTAGAGCATAAGAAAAAAAAAAATAATAATTTATTTAGTCAAACTACATCATGTGTTTGGAAAAACAAAACAAAACAGACCATCACCTCTAAGAAAATATTCAAAATTTGCTAATGGAGGCCATCAAACTGGAGATAACTTTAATATATATTTTAGACACTGACTCATGTCTGTTCATTCTCTGGGAAGGTAATAAAATACGTTCTAAGCGGAGCTTCCCTAGAATGAAGTAAATACCCATCACACACTCTGCTTTCACTGAATGTCTTTTAATTACTGCTTATTGACTTTGGTCACAGAAGCATTGAAAATGTAATACAGCCACTTAGTCAGCTGCACCACCCTTCCAAACACAGACAGCTCAATCAACAAAAAGCTGTCGTTTAGGTTTTATGTTTCATTAACTGCAGATTAAACATCAGTCGTACCAGAGGATTGAGCGGGAATTTGCGGTCAAAAAGATAAATACATGATGTGTGATGGAGGGTCATCGATCGTCTCAGACAATAATTAAATACAGAATCAATGTTTTTAAAATACTGCTGGATTCAATACCTGCACATACATTCTATTGTAGTGATGCTTGTGGACCATTTGATGGACCTGTTTTGCCATTGGTATCTAAGGAAATCCATTTCAACTTATGAGTTTTAAAAAAACAGTTTTCTTATAATTGTGTGTTTAAATCTTACAAATGTGTCCTAGAAAACTTTATTACAAGGTATTGCATCTTTATATCTCACAAATGTGACTTTTCTCCTGACAGCTGCAACTTTATTTCTCTAAAATTAGACTTTATCCCACAAATGTGAATACATGTCTCACAATTATGAATATTTCCTGTAATCGTGACTTTATTTGTGACTAGTTGTGACTTAATTTCTCATAATTGTACGTTTTTCTTGCAATAATTTCTAATGCAATTTAAATGCCGTTACATTGCAAACTTATTTTTCATAAATGCAACTTCAGATCTTAATACAGTGTTATATGTTCATATCAGAACTGAAAAGAGATGCTCTTAGAACATTACCCGGTGTGTGTTACTCTGTGTCAACTTCTGCTCTATTTTCAGACCGAATGTGTAATCTTTAACACTTTAGATTAAGATTTTATGATCTGGTACGTGACATTCCTGTGAACTTTGCTGTGTGTACCTAATGCGTGTACCTATAGCCGCATACTTTTTTTTGTAATGACAGCAGTAGCATCAGCAGTGCATTTTTCCACAAATATAAACCTCACAGAAAACCACACTGTTTTCAGTTCTCATACATGCATTGATGTTGTGTGTAGCTGGTGCATGCATGGCTTTGAATAACATCACATCCGGCGTAGCTTGGGTAGATATCAGACGTCAGTAAGCACAAGGTACACCACAAGACAGAAACAAACAAATCCAGAAACAACTAGTTTAATGACATTTCAAAGGCTGAGTGAGTCACTGTCTTGAGAAAACCTTGTCTAACTGTTCAGGTCATAGGCAAAAACAGAAGTGTGAGAAAGTGCATGTGCTTAAAGAAACTGAGACTGAAAAATATATTTAACTTATATCATTAAAAATATTTTTAATGGGTGAAAAAGAGATCTAAATGTAATTTACTAACTCCCTCCAATCACACTTGAGTTGAAGAAGTGTATAAATCTCATCGTCAATGATTAAAGGTTTAAATTTACCAGATAAAATGGATAGCACTATATTTTTTTCAGCTCCCACCCGTTATGAACATGTCATGCGTAAATTATATAGCATGGTGTTACTTAACCCCCGGGGCCAGAACTCAGCATGAAGCCAGCATATAAATCTTGAGGATTTAATAACAGAAGCATATTGTTTTGTGCACTTACCATGCTCTTTCTTTATTTCTTCCTGAAGAATGGATTATAGTCATGTGAGGTGGGTGGCATGCTGGGGCTTTGGAGCTATGGTCATCACAACACTATGATAATAACAGAGAGAAAACTTAAGTGGACTAATCATGCTAAGGACTGAAAATATGATTATGTCTAGAAAATAATTTCTAATTTCTTAATAAAGTATGATTTTCATTGCTGTTATCGCATTTTTTTTTTCTTTTTTTGCAAAACACTTGTCATTTTTAGGTTCTTAGCAAAATGTGCTATTCATGTTTTAACACGTGTATTGTGGTGGTGTCACTTCCTTTCTGTCAAGTTATGCTTTTCTTGAAAGCGGCTCATGAGAAAGAGCACATTTTTACCAGACAAACCAAAAGAGAGAGAAAGAGGATACAAATCTAACTTTTATTGCCATTTTGTTCAACAAAAAGCAGGACATAAAAGCAGAAAATTGTTAAATGCTTCGGTTACACACATTCAGGAGGGACACAAAAACCATCTTTGCTTTAAATGACTCAGGCATCATTTTGGCGAAGAAAGAGCAATGACTGCGGATTATGTAGATACATATTAGCCTCGTAGATATTTTATGCAGAGACAAGTATGTGTCAACTTGCAGTGACAGGAGAGTGCAAGACTGCGCGCAAGGGGCGGAGTTGGCAGAAAGCTCTCAAAGAAAAACTTGTGAGTCAGTTTAGTGAGACTGAGGGCAACCGTTGACTACACATCTCTCACGAGCAAAAACACAGGACTGAACGTTTGGACTTGTGAAAGACCGCATATGCGAGTCAAATTGTATCCTAATCCGAGACGCGCTTTGGAGATTTTGGAGACGCGTAACAGCGCATAAAACGTAAATGTGGAAGGTATCATCGTGGGATCTTTGACATCGATGGAGGAAGTCACGGATCTCACGCAATGCGTCTTGAGCTCATGGTTTGATTTGTTGATTTGAACATAAACCTGCGTGTGAAAAAAAAAAAAAAAATCAAGGTGAAGATGAACGAAACGAGCCCGAGTCGTGGCAAGGACCCTACCATCCCGGTCATTATGTTCATATTTGGTGTGGTTGGGAACGTGATTGCTATTGTAGTGCTTCGAAAGTCGCGAAAAGAGCAAAAAGAGACCACTTTTTACACCCTGGTGTGTGGACTTGCCGTGACTGACCTCTTGGGAACTCTCCTCGCGAGCCCAGTCACCATTGCCACCTATGTGAAGGGAGAGTGGCCCGGTGGGAACCCGCTGTGTCAGTATTCCGGCTTCATTTTACTCTTCTTCTCCTTATCAGGTCTCAGTATTATCTGTGCCATGTCCGTCGAGAGGTACCTCGCCATCAATCACGCGTATTTCTACAACCACTACGTGGACCAGCGGGTGGCAGGCTTGGCGCTCGCGGTGATCTATGTGTCCAATGCTCTCTTCTGCGCTCTTCCCAGCATGGGACTGGGATCCGTGGTGCGACAGCATCCAGGAACCTGGTGTTTCATTAACTGGCATAGCAACGACAGCACAAACGCCACTTTCTCCTACATGTACGCGGGCTTCAGCTCCGTCCTTATCCTCGCCACGGTCCTCTGTAACGTGCTGGTGTGCGCGGCTCTCATCATGATGCACAAGCGCTTTGTCCGCAGGACCTCGCTGGGGACGGACCAGGCGCGAGTCGCGGAGATCAGGCGCAGGCGGAGTTTCGCGCGTCTGGCCGGCGCGGAGATCCAGATGGTCATCCTTCTCATAGCCACGTCCATTGTCGTTCTCATCTGCTCAATTCCTTTAGTGGTAAGTGGGGTTTGGTGGCCTTTGGGAAATGACAGCGTACTTCGATTTAGAGGAAGTTGCGCTAAATGTAATTATGTGGGGAAACTCACAAAACAAAACGCAAAGCAGGCTGTTTTGCCAGATGGTTTGCTAATAAAAGTCCACGAGTTCATTGAAACGTAGCTTAAATACGGTACTGATACCATACATTGTAAATGTTACTGTAAAATTGAATTACAGAATAATTTACTGGGCAATATAGTTGTACAAGAATTTTTTTTTTTTTTTTTCATTTAGCATTGATAAAATATACAATAATAATCCTGTAATGCTTGTGTTTAAAAAAAAAAAATATATATTATTATTTAACGTTCATATTCCTGCTGCTGTTTTTTTTTATCATAAAAAAACCCAATGTGTTTTCTTTTGCCCTGAAAGTCTTTTAATGGATTTTGGTGCTCTGTTCATACTAAAACACTCATAGGCTGAAAACAGTAATTTTTACTTACTGTACAATTTCAATCAACACCTAGATTGAAAAGTTGAAATTGATGAAAAGCCCAAAAGTTTGTCACAGTCACACAAGAGACATCTTTTGATTGTTATCTACTGATGAGAGATGCGGTACGCAAAATGCTCACTGAATGGGATTGTATCTGCATGATCTGTACACTGATGTCTATTATGTGTTGACTTATAGTGGTAAACCTGAGGAGAAAACCAGTGTCTGATATCAGTGCGTGTACCATCATCTGCTATATCAAATAGATAATGGTTAGTGTCAGAAATCAATGCATGATAACTACAGATAAGTAAACAGATACTGTCTTGTTTCCTGTTTAGGTGCGGGTGTTTGTGAACCAGCTGTATCATTCTCCACCAGTGACGCTAGAAAAGCTGAAACCAGACCTTCAGGCCATCCGAATTGCCTCTGTCAACCCTATTCTGGACCCGTGGATCTACATCCTGCTGAGAAAGACGGTTGTGCAGAAGATTCTAGAAAAGATCAAGTGCCTCTTCTGCCGTATCGGTGGGAGGAGACACGGGAGAAGCAATACGGAGTTCCACTGCGGTAACGGCATTCACAGCTCATCGGTCATGTCTCGTGATTTGCCGTCACTACCGCTGCCCGAGCTACCAGAGGTGATCAGCACATCACAGATGTACCTGTATCCCCTGGAGGCGGGACAGGAAATGGGCTGCTGCGGTGGCTCTGTGCAGAGCAGGACGTGTTCCACTTCGACCGAGCAAACCCTTCTGCGGGACTCTCAGGTGATGGAGCTCAGCGGTGAAGAAAGCAGGATGGACTTTGTGAAATCACATTCGCGCACGCGCTCCAACACAAACGAAGCACAGTGTTCCAAGCACCAGCCGCTGCAGGTGACATTTACAGATGAGACTTTGAGCTTACAAGAAAGAAGCATATGATGCATGCTGAAAAACTCCCTTAGTGTCGGGAGGTGAAATACATTTCAAGAGCTTGATGGTCGAGTGTTGTGAATAGAATCAGAACTACTCACAGCAAAAACTCACGAGACTAAAGAGAAAAGTTTGAGAGAAAGACTAACCAAAGGACTAAACTTGGTGCAGGAAAGTGAAAAAAGTGCTTACTAAAGTAGGAAAAACAATGTTGCTAGATATCTGGGTCAAAACATGCAAAAAAATTGCATGAAGGAGTTCTGGGAAGACTGAAAGAGCAGAGGAGGATGGAGAGGCAAACTGGCCTCATTTTTTGATAGTAACTCATAATGCATTTCAAAAGAAATGAGTTTTGTTGAGCAACAGGTTATGCTGACTCCATATTCTGAAGAGCGAAACAGAGCTCTAAAAAATGTGTATTTTATTTATTGTAAGTTCTTGTGAATTGCTGCAGAAAAGACCTTTGAATTAGATGAATACCATTTCCATTGGGCCCTGATTGATTGACCCAGGCAAATCTTGATTAGATTTGATGGATGACCATGTGAGCAAATATCTACTGCCCTGTTTCAAGTTCCCTTTTTCCAGACATTCTGGTGAGATCTCCATTAGGTCACAAGTAACCAGAGTGCCTTGTTAGCTTTTCTCATGCAGGAACTCGAGGTTTAAAATGTCCTTTTCCTTATGTTAAGGTGACCAAAACACTTTTCATTTCCGTTGGTGCATAAACAACTGTCCACTATTTCAAACTTACATAAGATGTAGCTAAGTGTACATTCTTTGGAATTTCCATAACATGTACAATATTCTGTGAATTAACCAAGCAATTTCATATCCATGTTTACTTGCGGTAACACCATCACAAAATATAGCGGTACCCGAAAACTCATCACACAATGTAAGAGCACACGATACATAGCACATTATTGCTAATCTTTGTTTTTTTTAAAATATGTGTAAATGATAGAATGTATAGTGAGGTGAAATCGTAAAAAAGCTATTAAGATGTTGAATGTCTTTTAGGGTCGTATGTTTTGCACTTTTAAATCCTTGTAACCACTGAAGAAAATCTGAACTGTCACTATCAGTCAGTGGTCATTGAGGAAGAACTGTTGAGTTCATCTGTACATACTTGTGATGTTAAAATGTGAACGCTGTCTTGCTTTAATTTATTGTAGTCTTTTTTTTTTTAGACAATCTGTGGACTCTAGTGATTTCTTCTCTGTGAGAAGGTCAAGTTTGAGATGGTTCTACTCATGTTGAAGCAGTTATATGGAGTTATATGTTTCATTTCACATTTCTCATGTGTATCAAACCAGTATGAGGCATGATTTAAACTACTTAGCACCATCATCTGCTGCATGTATGTAAAAGATTCAGCTTTACTGTGTATATTTTCACCCATTTTCACATTTTCAAACACAAAGAGTTTTGTCTTGCTCTTACCCTCGATGTGACCCTCCAGAATGTGCAATGGCCAGCTATTTTATGCTGAAATAAATTCTTGAACTGAAGACAAATAGAAAACTGAAAAACAAAATCTTATGGTATTTGTTGTCACACTCTTAAATATTAATATAAGCGTAGCAGCTACATAATTCAAATATCATTGAAATAATTTACGAATTGAAATTTTCCAGTCCTACCAAGCATTACAAATCAATTTAATTTATCAGATTATTATAAAAATGGATGTTGCCATTTAGCCTTTGGGGTTATTGAATAAAATTTAAAATAAAAATCTCCACTTGCTATCAAAATTAAAGGCAAATGACTAATCAAAAACATTTGAGAAAGCCATCTAAAGATGTCATTTTTATCTTTTTTTTTTTTTAAATCTTGATTTGGCATTCAAGCAAATAAATACAACTTCAGAAATGCACAAAAAAAAGTATTATGTCCAGAGCAAATCAATGAACAGAATGGATCTGTTCAAAAATTATAAAAATTTTACTGATGGGACAAACTGATTCCAAACTAAAAAAACAAGACCAGTATTCATAAGATGTGCACACTCATCCAACTCACAGCATAGATTGGATCTGTATGTGGAAAAAGACAGATGACCCATAATGACCCAAAATATAGTTACAAGTGTAATGTTTCCAGTGTGTCAGCAATCATTGTGTCCACTTTTTCAAAAGGTCAGAGCTCATTATATTTTCAGAAGAATAAATGGCTGGTCAGGTTAGGTCATGTTCTTGGATAAAATCATCTCATTTATCAAACTGTATCCACATCCTTAAATATATATAAACTGACATTCCGTTTGCTTTTGTGGTTCAAACTAAATAAGTCCAGTGATTCACTGGGGTATCATTATCTGATCCTTACATGATGACCAATGCGCACGAACAGATCTGGAGACCTTCACCGACTGTAGACATCCCATAATTCCATTAGTTCATGAAGGGAAATCAGTTCTACTCTCCACTGCAAGTATTGATGTATCATGCATTTGTGCACTTGCTATGACGTACACACTGCCACCTGTCCTGGTACAATACATATACATAAATGAGAACTGTCAAAAGCGATCTTTCACTGCAGTCCTACAGCAGCACAGTCCATCAGTTTCAGGCATCTCGCTTAATCATCATTAGCGAAGACGTTAGTGTCCTCATTTATTTGAATAAAGCAACAATTAGCAAATGATTAGCGGGAGGCAGAAGGATGCTGGAAACTTCCGCCAGGTCCCACAGGTGCCAAATAAAAAGCATTAGAGACGTAAATGTCCTAGTTTGCAGCCCACGCACACAGCTGGACAGTATCAGTGCAGATAGTGTATGAATGCCTATGAATAATGGGGTCAGTGGCAGTAACAGCCAAGAACACATACAGTACACATGTAAGTCATGCCACAGCCAAACTGAAATTGTGGGGTACTTAGTACAGAATACCAGAGTAAAGCATATTTCATTTTGAACCATGTGAACAAAGTAGTTTTGGGCATTAAATTATATTCGGTTTGGGTAATGAGTACTATTTTTTATAAAGACGTTAATGTCAGGTATTCTTATGTAAAAAAACAAACAAAAAAAAAACCCTGCAGCAACATGTAGCACATTATTCTACCTGCACGTAGAAAGCATTAAATCCTTATATAATCGTATAATAAAGCATGGTAACTGTTTTTAGTCAACGGTTAATATTCCTCCCTGCTTGACCTCTCTCCTGCATGATCTTTAGCCAGAGTTTAACCCATGACTCCATTACTTCTACTTCATTTCTTAGTAGCACTAACTAAACTCCAAAAGTCTGTAGATAGGTAGACAAATGTGTGTGTTTGTGTGTATCTTGCTCTTTTCACTGGTACATCAGAGATTCACTCGGGTCCCAAGTGAGGGCTCACATCTCACATAAAACAGGACTGAAACGAAGCCAACTAGAAATGCTGACTAATTGCTAATAAAGACAGTACATTAAAGAAGTCATGTCCTGAGAAATCAAAATTCCCTTGATCTTTTGACATATGAGAGGTCATTGAGCTTTAAAAACTTCCAGTAAGTTTCAGAACTCAAAATGTTCTCATTAATCTAAAAGCAGCTTATATTGAAGCCAGTCTGTCAAAATTACTGCTTGTGGAATGTACCACTTTATAATGTACTGTAACAGTGTGTCTAAACATCGCCTCGGCAGAAGATGATCAACGCCTGCTTCTACATCACTGCCTGTTTAGCTCCGCCCACCGATTCGCGTAAACGAGAGAGGAAAACACAGGATCCAGACAGTCCGAAAAATATTTTGTATTGCCTTACTTCTGATCCCAACATTAGGAAAGAGTGGATGAACTTTATTTTTAAAGTTCCAGATCATGTCAGTAAAAACTTGAAGTGGATTAATAAACAAGGCACAATTCGACATTGACGATGCTGTGCTGACTATATTGGATCTGCTGTCGCACCACACAAGTGTGAGTAACTGTTTTTATTACGTGGTTACTATTGCTTTGTCTGTTATTACAGATCATTGATATGTACTGAGTATTTATGCATTTTTGACTTAAATGACAGCACCGTTCATCTATGAAGGATGTAGGCTGTCAAACATAGGCAACTGTTATCCAATCATAGCAGTGGGCGTTTACTTCCGAGTCTACAATCTGTCACACCTATTCATACAAAGCGTTCTGATATGGGGGGGGGGGGGGGGAAAAACAGGACCGAAAATAGCCAATTACTTCTATATTATGATGTTTTTTGAAGTAAAATCTTTATAACATAAGGGAACCTCAGAGAACAGTACAAAATAATTAAAAAAGGCAGTTCATGACCCCTTTAAAAAGGAATTGCTCTGCTATTTTGGAAACTTAAAAGGCGGCGCTTAGCTGCGCTAAAACTATGAAATAACCACAGAATGCTTCAGTAAAAGGAAGGAATTTATGCTCTTGTTTGAGTGAAAATGATCCAGAAACATTTTAAATTCTTCTTGGAATCTGGTACTCACTTTACAAATTCACTTTGTTAAACACTCTGAGGAAGTCAATCAGAACCCTGGATTATCAAATAAACTTCACAATACACACATAATCTAAACCATATACAAAAGGAGAGACAAAACCAGCCTCTATTTCACTCAGAGTCCTCGTGCCTTGACTAAAACACTCTGTGAGGATGAAGTGGGTTCGCTGTCATCTTTGACAACCACCTCTTTGGCGACCCCGCGTGCGTCCACAACAACCGCTGTTTTCTTTAGGTCCTCATATTTTTTCTGTCTATCAGCCATGGCAGTGCAAGCCTCAATCACTTCATCGCTTTCAAAATCATAATCGCTCTTCAGCTCAGGAGCTTCCACAAGAAGCCTTCGGGCTTCATCTTCCTGTTTCTCTCTTTCACGGAGAGCTTTTTGCTGCTCCCGGAGCTGTAGGGCCCAGCCTAGGTCATCCTCCCAAAGGGGGCGCTCGGACGGATGCAGATGCAATGCCACTTGGAAGGACCGTACAGCCTGGAACACACACAGGGAACATGAAACGTGTGGGAATTAACATAAAATAGGATTAATAAATGCTTTAGAAGCATTTTTCATTTTAGTTGATGTTAACGCATTTTATCTTATTGTAAATGTGTTATTTGATCGATTATACAGTAAACACTAATATTGTGAAATATTATTACAATTTGAAAATCTATTTTAAAATGCAATTTATTCTTCTGAGGCAAAGCTGAATTTTCAGCAGTCTTTACTGTCTTTAGTGTCACAATCATTTTAATATGCTTATTTGCTGCTTGAGAAACATTTGTTATTATTATCAATGTTGAAAATGGTTTACTACCCTAATAATACATTCATTGATGAATAGAAAGTTCAACTAACTGCTATCTCGAGAAGTCTAGTTTCATTTCAATTATTTCATGTTTTTATTTGAACTTAAATGTTTGATATGACGAAAAGCAGTGGCACACTGAATGCTAGTTCTGCTGTGTTTTGCTAAAATATAACATGCATGGACTCTATAGCACTTCGTGAGCACATACCTTACACTCCATAATGAACATGAGCAGATGTTAATTCCACAATCAAACCAAATGAGCATTCATGACTCCCTGCTAGTTCTCATAATAAAACAAACCTTTGCAGCCTTCTGCAACTAATGAAAATGTAGTAAAACAAATTCACTTACACAAAAGTCATTTACCATTTCTTGCCAAAAAAACACTTTCAGAAATAAGCTAAAAAGAAACACACATGTGGTTTCAGCTCAATTTATAATAAGCTCGACTTATAATAACCCCTAACAAATCACATCATCCATGATCGCACACACAAAAAAAACAGCAGCTGCAGACCACATTATTAAGAATGAAACATCAACTACTACATGTGTCCGCTTTATTCTACACTCAATATTTGGTATCCACAGTATTAAAATGACCGTCAGAAAGCTAAATATTTATTTTCTGAAGATGGCTTTTATGTGCAAATAGTATCACAGCTGCTTGAGTGCTGAAGAGTTCGTTCAGTCTATTGAGAACTGATCTAACACATGTTCATTTAATTCTGCATGAGGTCTAAAGCCTAGTTCCTGCTGTGAATCAGTCACCCTGCTCGTGTTACCCAGGGGACGAGGGGATGAAAGAGAGAGAAAGAATGACATTTGCTTTCTCTTCATCCTTTGGGAAAATAATGAATTCATAAATGGGATTTAGCGAGCCATTTTACCTGCGTAATTGCCCTATTGACTTGACAATCTACAAAGGAATGGTCGACTCCTTCAACAGAAACACTAGATCACGTATCAGCCTGAGAGAGGAAGAATATCAGAGCCAGAGCGAGCAGAAGCCAAGAATGCCTAGCCCTTGTCAAGAAGAAAACCTTTAATGAGGAATAAAGCCATCTTATGGCTTCGGGAGACCTTTTCTCCTCCAGAGTCCTGATCGATTTAGCAGAGATGATTTCAACAGTTGTGCTGAAGTCATGATATAGACTCATTCAATCTTGCCTCCATTAGAAGTGATCAACGTACAAACTGAAAAGTGCTGAATATTGTAAGATGACTTTTTTTTTTGTACAAATACAAAAGGTTACTTGACATTTTCATGTGGTCGTAACAACAAGGCATGAAAGGGAAATTCATCCTATCAATTTTCTAAATGCATGTTATTGATCTTATTTTGAACAATTAGGCATATATTTCATTTTTTTAACCTCACAATTTTTAACCAAAATGTCATAGCCCCAGACATGAAAATTGCTAACCGTAATTTCTAAGAAAAACTGTACTACACTTTTTTTTTGTAAGAACTTACTAAAATATTAAGGGGACGAAAACTACTTCTCCAGCTTCTTTATTTCGTACTCAAATAAACTTTATAGAAGTTTCCTTTGGAACGAACTGGAGATTTCCAGGAACCATAATGTGGTAAAATTGATTGGATATTAATCTTTTGTGAGCTGGAATGAATTGCCCAATGTAAAATGAGTTGTTTTTCTTTAAAGAATGTGTTAAATTATGCAATATCATGATTAAAATTGTGGATACTATGATTCAGAATCAAAGAAAATGCTAATAACGGCAACTGAAAACAGACAGGCCTCATTTAAAAATGATTACAAATGATCAGCATGGTTCCAAAAGCTTCAACAATGCATAAACATTGGTACTACTCTACTCTGACCCAGTAAACGTAAATTTGATTAAAACTAATCATTTACATTAGAGCAAAATAAATGCAGGAGCCCTTATTGATGTTACACATGTTCATTTGAGAATGAACACTGGCACAGTTTGAATAAATCTTGAAAATTTATGTGCTATGAATTAAATATTTAGGTGGGAAAATAGTTGTCCTTGTTGTGAACAGCCTTTTAACAAAAAGTCTATTACCACTGCAGCAGTTCTAAGAAAATGTGTTCTATGATCCTGCAAAAAAACAAACAAAAAAAAAACTGCAGCTCTCTTAAAAATCACGGAACGTAAACATTAGTCCTAACATTTCACCTTCATCTTCAGGTTATTTTTCTTTTTGGTAAATGACTTGACAAGGCATGCTTAGCCCAAAATAGTAAAGTATGTATTCAATCTCTAGCCAAGACGTCAAACTCAGTGTGTGTGATGAGTGTTTGGATTACTATACACACACACAAGTAGTTACTAGCTGGAGAACTGCAGGATCTGCAAGGCTTTCTTTCATTAAGCACGTCTGTCTAATTCACACAATCACACACAGGTCAGGGCATGTAAGGTGTAGCAGGGTTCCTGTTCAAGTAATCTTCCATGCTCCTGGGCTTGGACGTACTGAACTACACAGTTCATCACAATGACACTCAATTTGAGTGATAGATAAGTGGCAAGAGGACTCATTAACCTCATACTGACTGACAAGGACATTGATAGAGAGGATGCTGGATTGGAGACCACAGGCTGTTTGCTTGAAAATGGAAAAGACTCTTCAGAACGCTGAATAAGCTGTTTGTGTGGGAAACAATTCATCACCTAATAAATTGACTCCCAAGGTCGGCTGTTCATTTAGGCTATACAGGTTGTTGCCTAGGGCCCTGATGTTGTGGGATGGGATATTATAAAAGTGAACATTTATTATATGCTGTTTGTTACTAAAAAAAACAAGCAAACAATAAAGCAAGAATGGTCCAAGTGCAATCAATGAACGGAACTGCTTAGCGAAAAAAAAATAAAAAATTTAATCTTTCTACTAAATATCACATTTATGCACATATTTATGTACAACGTTATTATTTGCGGCTTGAAAATATTGCAGTGGTTCTATTTATTTTTTTACGGTCAGATTTAACGGTATGCTTTTGGCATAATGGCAGCTCATTATGTAATCTACTTACTAGTTCGACTTCGCCAAGACTTAGTTGGGTGCGACCCAGAGTTTGCCACGCCTCCCACCAGAGGGGGCGGAGTCTGGTGGCCATCTCTGCAGACTGCACAGCCAGGAACACTTCTTGAAGGGTGATCAACACCTAAGGATTACACATCACAAGGTTAGAAGTTGATAGACTCAATTCCGAAACATTTTCTCAACACTAATTTCAAAATCTTAACAGATTTTAAAGTTGCCCCTATTATGGATTTTTGAAAATTACCTTTCACGTAGTGTGTAACATAGCGGTATGTGAATGTAAACAGCCTGCAAAGTAAAGCTGAAAGTGCATCATAAACAAAGTTATTGTCTCTCAAACGATGGAGTCGACTCTGAATGGCTTAAATTAGTCATTTAAAATTCGAATTCCATTTCAGTGAAGTTCACACGTCACAAGTTAACATATGCTTAATGCCTGCTTACGTTCTACATGGACAACATTTTTATAATTCAAAATTCACACACCTAATTTTAGTCAGATATCCAAACACGACTGTTCTAAAAAGCTTATGCAGTTTTCCTGAAGTAACACATGGTTAATTAACCTTCGAGTTTGGTCTACAAATTAATGACAAGAATGAGCAACACTATTCATATTGACTCAGTTACAACAGTTCCCAAGCTGATGCAATTTAAAATTTTATTTTAAACATCTACAAATTGTTATCTCGACATAAAACATCCACTTGGGCCATAAGAGGGAGACAATATAATCACAACGAGCGAGCAAACACTGCACTACGTGGCAACACAGGGATGTTCTTACATCACGGATGTTTCCATTATGGAGTTTTATTTACTTTAAAGCCTTTAAATTCAGGTCAGCCCAATAATCAAAGTAAATACCAGCTTTATACAGGGCAGGGTGTTGCCAGAGTAACAGCAGTTAAAGGACAAAACTGGGCTGTAATCTCAGTTTCCAGCAGGTTTGGTTCTGAATTTGCAGACAGGCTGAAAAATGTTAGATTCATGATGAGGTGAGCGCCACTGCTAAACAGGTGTGTAATAAGCAGATGCAGGGGACACTTGAGAGAGAAGAAAGGACAAATTGAGAAGGAAAATTAAAAATAAACTTTATGCAAACTCAACTTGTTGTGAAACATTGCTTGCAGATGGATCAAGGTAAGACCAGAGCCGACCTGCCACTTCAATGCGATTAGATTACCAATGAGAGCCACACTCAATCATCACCTTCTCACTCTTTTCAGGTGACTCACCTCACATGATCATTTAATCAGTCAAGAAAAGGTCACTACAAGAAGGGGAAAATAAGGACAGCCAGTACTGAAATGAATCCCTGACCTATGCTGTGTTCAAGTGCTTCTGGGAAATTCCCACTTATGAGTTCAGAAGTCATAATTATATGATGTGAGTTCAAGTAATTTATTTATTTATTTTTTTCAAAATAAAATGGAATGACTGGACAGTTTTATTATAGGCAGGAAGAAAAAAGTCAATTATTAGGTGAAACAAATAAAAGTGTAAATTCAACATTCACAGTGATCAATAGCAATTTGCAAGAAAGTGCAGTTTTCTTCAGGTAAATATGCCTTTACATTGTTGTTTATGTGCACTCAATAAATCAGATCAATAAATAGTGATCACTCTGACATGACCAACTCTAATGAAGCTTCACTGAATGCAATGTATGCCGAGCATTCCTAACCATTTAGAAATGCAAGGCTGATATTATTTATTATTAAATATAATAACCTTAATTGAAATAAAAAATGTCAAACAATCTCTTACCATTTTTTTATTGACTTGCTCTTTATAGCATGTAGAAAAACAACTTTATAGGTTTTCCAGATGCAGTTTTTTTTGTTGTTGCAAAGAAACATGTTTAAATGCATGTACGTATGTATGTCTTTATTCATTTTGAAAATGAACCCAATTGTATTGTAAAACCTGCTTTATCACTGTTAAGTTCACAGTTTCGCAAAGACTATTTGATTTAGGCTTTATCTAGGTTCTAAAGTTAACACCCACATACCGAGTCTGTGTTAGATCTCTGAATGAGAGTGCAAGATGAGAACACGAACAGACTGTTGCTGCTTTGATCGAAAATTTAATCAGGAAATCAATCAGTCGAAAGAAGTTTTAAACTCCAACCTGTCACTTCACTCCACTCATCTGTGCCATGAAAAACAAAACTGCACCAGACAACATTCACAGACATCAAAGCGAGACACTTGTGCCAAAGATATGAGAGATGAATGAGGAGTTTAAATGTGAGAAATAATAGAGGACGGAAAATTTTAAAAAAGAGAGAGTGAAAAGAAGAGAAAGACAAAACAGGGTTACAAGAAGACAGAACAGATAAGCGACTGGATGTAATCTTTCCTATGTTAGTGACAAGTCACTGAACATGTATATGCGCTTTGTAGCACATATATATGTGTGTGTGTGAGTGATTAATCAACCTTGCAAACATCTACATCTACAAGTTTTAGGGCCATTCAGCAAATTCTGTACGGACTAGTGTAGTAAAATAAATGAGAAATCCAAATGATGCAATCCAAGACCATTTCAAATATGTTGAAATCATGGAAGTCTAAAGCTTAAACCAGTCTCTGTTTTTATCATCACAGAATTTTGTCAGCATTTTAAATGCCTACAATTTAAAAATGACATGTCAAAAAGACAAAACATAAAGTAACTACAAACCTGATAAACAAGTTACGCAGAGAAACTAAAATTACATAACATTTCAATCTATCAATACCTTGGGTTTAGTGCAAAATTAAATCGTCAAAGAAATGAAAATGTTCAACAGAAAAACTGCCTGATATTTTGAGTCGATCTGCCTCTGCCAGATCCAAGGTACTGTAATGTCCCGATAGCAGATTTTCATCTTGACTATCAGAGCTAAAGCTGACATGAGATAATATGAGTGGATAATGGACATGAGAAAGTGAAAAACAGGATATTAAAGGTAAGACAAGTGAATAACGTGAAAAATGAAGGAGCAGATAAAAAGGTTGATTAGGTCATTTGCTGACTGAAACTAATGGGCATCTTTGCCTCATTATAACCTGAAACCACCATCTGCTCTACCAGCTCTGCCATCTTAACAATAATATTATCTATTCTGTGATTTTAATCAATGATTTTCTGTAAGCACTATGCAAATGCTTTACAATCCTCTTACCATCTGATTTGTACAAAAGCAGGTGCTTACAAACATTTTCCCATGTGTACACAGGATAAAGACGTTGCTCTAGCTTGTTAACATTGAGGGAGCAGCCCGCCTGGAGGGTCGTCAAAGTCCTTTTCTTTCTTTTACGGTCTTAACGCTGTCATTCATCATCGTAAAACAGGTTTACTATTCATTACAAGCTGCTAACATATTAATGTGATCTATTAACATTTTTTCACAAACAGCCCGCCATCAGCTGAAGCAAACGTCACGATCCTGTTCATGATATTATTTTACCTAACATTCAGTGAATAACAAAAATACAATCAATAAAACATAATTTTAGTTATTTGTACTAGTCAAACAGGGTAATGAAAGAAACACAGCACTTCTTTAACACTGTTTATATCATTTCATTGAGTTCAACACATTATCTCACAAATACAGAGGTGGTAGACAGATGATTACCACATATTTGGGTTACTTGCATGTCTGATCGCAATCAAATGTGACTCATGAACTTGTGACATAGTGTAACAGCTTTGTCCGATCACCACTGCACTCTTGACCAAGACACTTAAACCCAATGGGGCTTTCCCTACATTAAAACTTGAGAAAGCATAAAAGGCATAATTTATTTATGTTGATGTGGGTTGCATATTCGGTATCGCTATCTAAAATCGGTGGCATCCACAATAATTCCATCCAGAGTGAAGAACAGATACTGTATGTGCATCATGTTTTCTATGTAAGATACAGTTTGTGCGGTAACAGCACAAGGTGGTGAGAGACGAGAAGGTACAGTACAGAAAAAACCCCTAGATGTCAAAATGTTCTGTTATAAAGCCACAGATAGGGAGTGTGTTTGGACAGTGAAGCTTGGGGAGGAGGAAATGAAAATAACAGCCAGAGAGAAAGAGAGAGGAGGGGAAAGTAGTGTGTCAGCATAACAGCTGTGCGTCTCTATATCTGCGGTAAATTCCACTATTACAGCCTTACCATTTACATTAAAATCAATTTTATAGTGTTAATGGATTTTCTTTTTTACCTGAGACTTCATCTCATACAGCACAGCATCGTCTGGTGTGAGCTGAATCGCCTCATCCCACCTCTTCAATGCCTCCTGGTTCCTACAGCAAACACATACGCAAAAAAATACTCCTGTAAAAGATTATTTAAAAGATCCAGGGCCTGAATTTCATTTTTTATTAAACTGGGGGGGGGGGGATTCCCCCCTTACATGTGTCACACATCATGGAGGGGATTTAAAGATTCTGGGGGGGGGGTACATTTTGACACATCTGAGCTAAATTAATCATCTTCATTTATTTATGTCTACAGATTTGAATGTATGGTGGTTTTTAAAACAGCTTAACAAAATCTGTCATGCTCTCCTCCAAATTGACATTAGGAACTGTATTAAAACTATTTATGAATGCCTTTCAGAATCAGTGTTTAGTTCAATTTCTTTTTTTTAACTTCATACAAAACACATCATGATCTCCTTCAAACTGACATTAAGAACTAATATGTTTCACTTAATGTTTCATTATTTTATGCCTTCTGAGTGAAGCAATGTCTCAGCTTTCTAAAATACACCCTAATTACTTTTTTCTAATGTTTAATCTAATGGTTTTTTTTACCTTTGTAACGGCATTTTTCTAACTTGATTAAAAGTATGATATACTTTATTAAATTTAAAATATATATATTTATAAGCTTTTTAATATTTCTAATTAAAACAATAGAATAAAAACAAGTAGAACAAGATGAATTTACCAATCAAATGATTTGTACAGAGGTGGAACAGAAGAACACAAAAGTGGCATGTACAGGTGCAGCTCAAAAAAATTTAAATGTCGTGAAAAGTAAATTTTTTTTCTGTAACTTATTTCAAAAAGTGAAATTTTCAT
>SCHK01353959.1:0-22232 GCA_004124795.1 Poropuntius huangchuchieni
AAATAAAATAAAAAACAAAACAAAAAAACTTTTTATTTGGCAAGGCAAAATTTCTCATATTAATTTAGTTTAACTTGATGCTCTAAAATAACTAAAAATAAAATATATATATTATACACACAAATGTTTAAAAACCAAAAAAAAAACTCTTAAAATGACAAAAGCACACATTACCATTACTAACACAAAAAACTGATTTGCAATATTAATAAAAACTTATTTTCTCAGTGATACTAAAATAACACTGAGAAAAGCAATTTTCAGTACAGAGAGATAATACTTAAGACCGTGTTACTGTCCAACATCAACCTGGCAACACCAACATAAAAATGCTGTTGCTGTAGGTTTGTATTTGTTCTGATAATCTTTAAGCTCCATTCCCATCATGATCAAGGCCTCTGTGTACCTATGCAATATACGCAATGTTAATCTCATTTAGAGATGCCCTCTCCTCTGTCCTAGTTTGGATAACAGCATTAAAGTAGACACTGTTGTGGGTTTAGACACACCACACACATTAACATGCACGTACACACACCCACACATGTTCACACACAAAACAATTACACAGTCTTTGCTGTATAGCTCTGTGTTAGCACAGGCATAGAGGCTTAGCTAGCATTAAAAGAAAAAGAGAAACATTTCAAGTAGTTTACACACAATTATACTCATTACATAATACAAGTATGCTACTTATTTTTGAGTTTACTGCCATAAATGTTTCTTGAAAGTCATTGACCTCTGACATAGTGTGACTGGACACTAACCAAACAAATATCACTGTTTACTACTGCAATTTAATCTCCTCAGCATCCAAAAACATTTTTCAGTAAAGCTAGGTACAATAACACCTACCTGAATTCTCATTATTTTTCTTCTACTTCTGCATTTGGTGAGGAAAAAAGGACAAATGAGTATTATACTGCTGCTTTTTGTCTATAGCCAGCATGTGGTCTTAATCTGATTACCTCCAATCTTCCTGCTCTTTTCCTCAGCTATGTGTAGCCACAGCGATACTTACCGAACTATATTATTTACATGCTTTACAAACACAAACAAATAGAAAATGATCCTATGCGCTACTATGCCAGCATGCCTATACAAACCCTCCCGCTGCTTTCGATTCTGATAACGGTGCATTGTTTTTTCCTTCCCACTTCCTGCCTGCTGTCCTTAGCGACAACAAGAGCTACAAGCACTTAATCAATGAATTAGCAGTGCAAGATATGCAGAGTGGGCCTGGGGGTCAAAAGGAGATGAGCAGGCCCTTTGAGTTATGTGATGAGCAATGCACAGAGTGCAATAACTGACCAGCCAGTAATTTGCTTAATAGCCCGTCGAATCCACACTGCAGAGCTCAGGAATCAGACGACACTTTGAAGAGATGAGAGACAGTGACCTCTCCGTGATAAATTGACAACCTGTCTGGTGAGTTAGGGAGAGAGGGGATCTTGGCCATGCCAAGTCTCTGGCTAGCAATCGGACTAATGGACGCGAGCGGCTAGACAGGTTTCTGCGTTTTGACCCTTCCGCAAGTCAGCTGGGCACAAGGCCAAGGTCATCGAGTGAGGTGTGGTGTGTGTGTGGACTTCATATGCTGGCATGATGTCTGCTTCTCATTTGATTAATTTTTGTGATCTGGTAAATACTTCACAGAAGACGTTTTCATCCATTTAAACACCAAATGTCAAAATTTGCATTACGAAGATTATTGATTGCTATTGATCAAGCCTTTCAAAATGATCTTAAAGGGATAGTTCACACAAAAATGAAAAATCTGTACGACTTCATGTACGACTTTCTTTCTTTTGTGGAACACAAAATAAAATTATTGTGAGGTAAAAAAAGTGACACACATGTTGATGGGACAAAAATGAATGCAAAACTTTTGTGAGAGTATGCAAAAATATTGTAATACAACATTTCTTCCTATCTCATATTTTTTCCATCACATCATCCCTTAGGGGATCCATTAATTTTCATTGTACAGACATTTTTTTTTTTAATGTATACAACGCAATTCTTGCAAACTGCTCTGACACACAAGAGTGTACCGCAGGATGACAGAAACTATGAGTTGGACATTGATTTTTTTTTTTAATATATATATTTGAGGATCTAGTTTTGATGAACTTCCAGGATAGTCAGTGGGTTATGGTTTAGCTACAATTTCAAGCAGGCTTTATCTGTTTGCCAGTACGTAGGTGACCCACTGGATGTTCTTTTATGCAGGATAAAAAAGAAATCAGCCTGGATTTAAAGTATGCAACATTTAAATTGGATTGCATGGCGTTTTAAATGAAGGCAAATAATTTCATGGTTGCTTAATTTAAGGTAATAATACAAGATTTCCCACAGTTGATCTTTTCATATAATTTATTTTATATACAATTTATGCAGGGGTTACAAGTCGATGAAGGGGCTTTTGCATGGCATAACATAAAATTAGAAATATAAAATTAGAAGTTATGCATTTCTGTTTATCCCGGACAATATATTCCACTTCTTTAATGCTGCAACCATATGCAGAGCACAGGATTAGCTTTTTTTTTAGGAATTTAGGAATTTTCTGAATTTTTAAACTAAAAATAACTGTGCACTTACTGTAAAAAACAAAAAACAAAAAACTTGTTGTGATATTAGACAACCTGCACACAAGCAATTTGTTGTGCCAGCATTGTTTGATTAGGCAAGGGCATAGTCAAAGTGCAGAATGCAATTGTTTAGAATGAATAAACAGATAAATAGTTAAATTATAAAATTATGAATAAATAACACCACAAAAAGCTGATTGATGTCCGTACATACAGGACTCCCTAATGGAACGGAACTGACAGTGATTGCAAAGGCCCATTTAGCAGTTGATGTGTTATTATGATTGGACATGTCAGTCTTTCTCCACTGATTAAAAAGAAGCAAATACCCCCAAAAATGTACCCAGTGTTCACAGTTCCTTTTTTGCGTCTGCAAAATGATGAGTGCATATTATTCTGTCAATCCTGAGAAACCGGTGACATTCAAAGTGAAGCCAAAGATGAGAAAGAAAGGCGTTCTCGTGAAGAACTTTACCCCCCACCCCCAAAGAAATAAAAATAAAGCAACAAGAAAAGAGAAAAGAATATTTACAGAGATGACAGTAAAAAAGTCAAAGAAGTGACCACAATTTTCTAGGGCTCAAATATAGAAATGCATACTTGAAGTATATTTCTGTGACATTCTCAAGGGCCGACTGACAGCTGATCAGACCCTGCCCACACCTCTGGGTGTCTGCTTGTTTGTTAAGAAATACAGACACATGTCTTTGCAGCAGACATGCATTGTCTCGGAACTGAGCTGACGGCAGGAGTCCACTTGTCCTTGTTATCTGGTGTTTTTCACTCTGACTGCTGAAGTTTTCTGTTATGTTAGTGTGTGTATGTGTTTGTGCTTTGCACAGATGCAGTTTTTGGACCCCTCACTGGGCACACTGTTGACAGTAGAGATGAAATTTAACAGTTCCGGTTCCAATTCCTATCCTTCTTAATGATTCTGGATCCTTAATGGCTCAATTAACTTTTTTTTTTTTTTTTTGATGAAGAAATATTAGGATAAAATAAATGCCGGTTCATATTGCACACATTGACTTTAGCAGTCTGTTGCCAAATTATGAGATCATTTCAGATTTCTGCAAAACAGATATAGCAAATCAAAAATATATTTAATACAGTTCTTGCAAAATTATTGCACAACCTTTAAGTGACTTTTCACGGACTTTTTAGAGAAAGCAATTGCAGTCCAATGACCTGAGGAATAGCTAAATGAAAAAATAATAAATAGTTAGCCTATATGTTTCATTCAGTTAATAATTAATATGATCACTTTTATAATATCCTACCGTTGATTAGGCTACAACAAAACTCACGCTTATCATTTGAACAACCAGTCAGTACACTCAATAGGCTATAATTTCCTGGTCATAATGGTTCATTCAGGAATCAGAATCATTTAAGAAACAAAAAAAGAACCGAGTCTGACCCATAAGAGTCATATTCTTTCTGAAATCGGAATGGCCGCGTTGTATGTTTCCCCAAAAATAACCAATTCATTTGAGTAATTCGTTCAAAGAATAAAGGCACCGCATTGTTTCTGATTCACTTATTTACTTATAATAATAATTACTATTATTAAATTCAGTAAAAGGAACCAGCTCAAGTCATTCATTCGCGAATCGGAGTACGCTGGTCACGCTGCAGATTCAGTAGCGATGTAGTTGACCACGTTGTTGACAAGTAATTCGCTTCCGGTATTATTCTAAATATTGGCCAGGCCTGAAACAATTGCCGGTTGTGCTCCTTGTCACCAAATGAAGAAAGCGAAGCACAATCCCCAGACACTTTGTGCAATAATACACTATATTATCCACAAGGGAAATGTTGTTTATCTCGTCTTGACACCGCTGATGGAGAGTCGTCCAGGTTACGAGTTATCATGCGCCTGCCACTTAAGATCCAAACGACAGCGAGCATCAGGACTGAGCACGTAAGTGCCAAGTTACAAACTACTTTGAATATGACCAGATTTATTTGAAGACGATATAAATCATGCACATTCTCTTTAAATGTGACCGTGAATATGCCCAAACACACTTAGCTGTTGCACTTTGAAAGTGAGATCATTTAAACTGTCTGTCAGGCTGAAGCAATCATCGTATACATACAGAAATGAAAATGGCTAATGTAACCCGGTCAATACAGGCCACGGTAATAAATAACGCAGACTTTGGTTCAGGAGCTGAGGGCAAGAATGCATTTTCACCACCCATGTCATTTTAATATAGTGTTTTAATCATGGCAGGGGTTGTTAAAGGCTTTGGCTCGCGCACTCGCCCTACGTACCGTTTCTGGGCCAGTAAGCTGGCCGCGGAAGAACGCTAAACCCCTCATCTATATTTTCATCATTCGCATCTTGCAGAACAACCACGGCACGTTCTCGGCAGTCAACACAGACTGCATGATATTTTCTTTTTTAAATTAAAAAGACAAATGCCACATGTCTGGCAATAAAAGGGCTTTGGTGGGAAATGATTCCAGGGGCGCCAGTTTTTACACCATTTATCCCGATACAAAAGCCTTTGTGAGGCGTTGGGAAGCGAGCGTGTGCTGAGACTGGGATGGGGGCATGAAGGCAGATCGAGTAGAAGTTGGGTGTTAATACGGAGATTGGCCGAAGATTATCGCGGGTTCAGGGAGATTCAGTCACAAGGTTTAAGTCGCTGCTTTTCTCCACTGGTAACCATGCCAACTGTGCCAGGAAACTATTAAACAGCTCCGCATCAAAAAACAGAGACCTTCAAAAAGCCACAATGCACGTCTATCGCACCCAAAACAGGATAAGCCTCTCATCAGTTGGGAAAGTTCTTCTGCGTTACAGGACAATTTTTTTAAAGAGAGAGAGAGAGGTAGCTAGGATCCAAAACTCATTTTCATACATATTGTCTCTCTGACATTCTGGTGGGTTTTAAATGAAAATGTGAGAAACAGTGGTATTCAAAGTGACTCGTTTGTTTAACATCTGAATATGCTGCATTTCATGTAAAAAGACATTCAAATGCGTTTAACAGTTTCAAAATTATTTTAATGTTTGAAACAGTTGGATGTCTTGTAAAACTGATATGGTTGTGGATTTGAAAGCAATATCATGACCTGTGGAAAATGCAAAGTGCAAACACAGGCCTGAGGAAAATGCATGAAGCCTGATGTATGAAATATCAGTCAGAAAAAACTATTTTGTTTTTACATGGAACAGAAACACACACACACACACACACACACACACAAAATCAGGTTTTTATGGCCCATAGTGTGATATAGTAAGAATATGAATATTACACCTAAGGAAGGAAAAACACCTCAGTTTTATTCAGATGTTCAGATTATTTCAAACATTAAATAATTAGATAAATCATTCACAATTGTCCAACCAATCAAATGCTGAAAGCCTGGTTAACTTTTTTTAAAAATGTCAATGCTCGATGAGGATTTTATAGATAATGGCAAGCGTAGTTTTATTTTTTATGTTTAGTTTTATGATTAAGGCTCTGTCTGTAGTTTTACTTATGGCAATGCAGTGATGACTGACTAAGAAAAATATTATTTTTATGTTTACTTTATAAAAATAAAAGATACAAATTTCACAGCTAAAAGACACTTGTACAATGATCTGAAAGTTGACATTTTTTTCTTGTTGTGTTCCAGTCATTTCGATTTAAGTCAATTATAAGTCAATTATTTATTTATTTATTTTTTATGCAAAAGGCTGTTTGGTCCCATGCATTGGACCTAAACTTACTGATTTTGCTCACACAGGGTCTAACAACTTCCCAAACAAAATTGATAATTTTTGTACTTTTTGGGTGATCCTCCCCTCCCCCCACTTGTTACACCTGATCAGCCTAAAATTGCTAATAATTTTTTTTTGTTATGCTATATTATTAACAAATATTGGGTTCAATCTTTTATCAACTTTTTTTCAATTAGCATAGATTTTATTATTATTTTTTTGTAACTGATTGATCATAGGCCTTATTGACCTGAGCTTTTGCACCTCCACAAACAATATAAATATATTATTTTAATTTTTCTCAAAAATTGAGGTGCATAATCAGTTTCAAAAAGAATACAAAACCTGTGCTATTTGAAAGAAAACAAATTTAATTCTAGATTTGGTGATGATATAGCATAATGAGAGATTTATTATTTTTTAATGGGAATACCAAATTAGGGTGTTTTCAGCACAGAACAAGGGTTATACTAATTGCAAAAAAGTGTGAAGGCTTGTAGTGGATTGTGTACAACATTTTTAGCAAAGTTTTGAAGATGTTAACAATTTACTTAAAAATTCACATATTGAATATGATACAGTAGACTTTATAGGGTTAAGGCCAGCGTGACAGAAGCCCTCCCTGCATAAGCTCTATGGACACCATTGTCCCATAAAACAAAGAGCGGACCCTTTCCCAGCAAAACTCAACCCATCCTACTTTCAATTCTCTTTTCATTGGTCTAAACAAAAACAAAACAAAAGAAAATAAACAACAAAACCCCTTAATTATGGCCTAGGTGGCTTGCAGGGATATTATTTCACGTAGGACAAGTGTTTAGCTGACAAGCGGTCTGAGCTTTTCTTTCTCTGCGCGATCAAAAAGCCAGGCAACAGATGTCAAGCTTTTGAATTTGCGCACGGAACATGACCTCAGGGGTCAGGGCCTATACATCCTGCCCAGGCCCCAAGCTGTGTAAGGCGAGGGCTGAGCGGAGAGTCTCCCAGGGCAGGTGGGTCTGGGTACGCAACCATCCCAGCATTCCCTTGCACTGGGTCGTACCATAATGATGCCCTATTTATGCCCCTTGTACATCTCTGTGGCGTGATGCGGGGCTTGACAATGGGCTGTTTCTGGCAGGAAGCTGGGGTGGGGTGTAGGGGTTAACCTGGCCCACTCCATGGGAAAGAAAACATCAATAGAACTGGGTATTAGCAAAACTGAAGCATAGGTTACTCAGGAATTAATGAACTTTCAGGCGGACTCCTTATCCCCGTATTGACAAGATGAAGTTGAAAAGCTGCTCAGGTCTCGAGTGGAGAACCACACAGAGGAGGGGTTGTGAGTGATTGCCTCCAGAGGAAAAAGAGCTCCCTGAAAGGGGAAAAACTGAAGAAAGAGACTGAGAGGGAGGGAAGTGCGCTGTATCTTCTGACACTGTTGAGTGGTAGCATTTCTTTCAAAAAACAGTTTTTTTCAATTATCCTAACAAATCTCAAATATTATAAATCCGATAAAATATATTAATATGACTTTTTTGTGATGCCTTGATGTATTTCTTGTTGAACAGGAAGTTAATGATTTTTTTTCCATTTTACCACTGTATTTGATTTTATTTTGACATTCGCAATGCTTCATGGGATTGTTGCCATTTCCGTCACTAAAGTACAGGGACTAATGCGCTCTGTAAAGATTTTAGTTATGTTTCCTGTTGCTTAGTCACTTGTTGTTTAGTTACTTGTGCTGCTCTTAGACGTACACTAAGGACATTCTTAAACTAGGGAGCATTTGATTGGACAAAAATATGTATAGTGCAGGATGAGTCATCAAGTATTTTTATTCACTTTCCCAGAAAAAAACTGTCAACTACTTAAAGGTGCAATGGGGTTGTTAAGTCTGACGTCACGCGTCACCATTTCCGTGTCCAAACGCTCTATTAGATACCACGATAAAACAACAAAAGGTGCTAACATACACTCACAATGTGATATAATACTACCAAAAAAATTATAATCCTAACCTTTAGCTCCATACCGAAATATAGCCAGACAATGAAAATATAAATATCAATAAAGAAATATAAAAATAATTTGTGTTTTGACTAAATTTATTTGATACATAATTGTATATTTATTTTATGTGTGTTTATATTTGAAAGTTAAATAAATTACAATACTTTATTTATGTTATTTCATAATCTGAGCGACCCTGCCGTTGATTTTCTTTGATGACGTTGCAGGGCGTTCCAAATGAGCGATTATTGTCAGCGAAGTCCACTTCAACGGATATCCCGTAGGGAGTAGGGAGCAGTGAACACTGCGTAGGGACCCTGTCAATCGGAACGCACCTACTATCACATGATCACAAACGGAAATCACTTCCGTGAAGTGACCATCGCATGTTCCCTTCGTTAACAGACTTCTGTAAGGGGGCCCTTCGTGAAGGGATTCAGTTGTTCACTTTCGTTTGGAACGTCCCTACAAATGGCATCCCCTTCCCAAAGTACCCTTAAAGGGCGCAAAAAAGCCGTTTGGAATTCGCCCAGCGTTCTCAAGTGAAGCGAGTTCAGGCTTGGACCCGGAAACAGCGCTTCTTATATCAATGGAGCTGTTAAGTGTGACGTAAGAAGCGCTATTTCTGGGTCCAAGCCAAGCCCAAGCGATTTCTACCGAGAACGAGGGGGAATATTTTTGTCCATACTTGTAGTTCCTACAAGCGAAAACCAAGGATAGCGCGTAGATTACGTCATTGATAGGCGACCATGACCATGGAGGAACAGGGACGAGCCAATTTTTAAAACTGGAATTTCTCTGGAATTACAAATCCTTCTGAATTTTTGGAATAATGTAAGTACACAACTGCATGAAATATATAGCACTGTGCAAGCGTTATAAAAATCTTACATATTTTGCCTTTATAAGGGATTTTTGTACACTACCATACAGATGGCCTTGAAACTGACATGCATGGACTGAAAGTTTAATTTCGTTTCTTACTAGCCAGTAAAGTCTATAAATATTAATTTATGGGTGTTTAAACATGCATGTGTTTCTTTTTGTTGGTTATTTGATCATTCACTGGAATATGTTGCATAACATATTGTGCATCCTGTCTATATGTTTTGAATATGACATAATATACAGGGGTAGACACATCAGACAGCACAATTGGCAACCTTATACATTTAGCACTCCCCTTTTCACAAATGAACTTAAACAGTATACATAACGTTGCTTTTGCTTTTGATGAATGCTTTTCTATACTGTATGTTTTCTCTTCATGCTGTTGAGGAAGCAATGAATTCTTCAACTTGTTTTTAACCTCATTTTCAACCTCATTGCCAAATATTAAACAGTTTTAACTAAATAATTACTGCATTCTAGATGGAAGTGACAGCATCCTGTGTCACGATGAAGCATTTTAAATCAGATTCATGAGGCAAAGAGCTGATATTATTTTCCTCCGAATCACCTTCCGCCAGTCACACATTCATTAGGTCTCATTAATCATTTTCTTAAACAAGAGACCGCACTAGGATTCGAACATGAACACATTATTGTTTTACATCGTGTCTTAAGCAGGCGTGACGTAACAATATTCTAGCCACAAGCAATTTGGCCGTCCGCACTGAAAGTGAAAATGCTACTTGACACAACACAGCCAGTCAGTTGAGTTTTATCTGTTTTTTTGTTTTTTTGTCAAATAATAAAGGGATTTGTCCTCTGATATTAGACATTTTCTTAGTTGTGTATACATTATTAGACATTTCATGCATGTTCATTTCTGTTATTTTTACATTTAGAATAGCTTTGTTGTCATCTAGTTAATTTTTAAAAACATTCATTATTTAAATGTAATTTTTGGAAAATCACAAAATGAATAACAATTTATTTGACCAATAATTTATTTGGTCAAAAAGTTCAGACCCATAATATTGGTAATTTGGTTATCAGCCATATTGGTTAGGACATGTTGCTAAAAGGAATGTTTTTTGCCGTTTTAATGACATATCACAGAAAATGAATGGGGAACTATTGTGCAAGACTCCAGATCTGCAGTTCAAATCTGCATTTCCCACATGAACACTGTGGCTCATTATGTACCTAGAGTATATTTGTCACCTACTTTGTAGAGTTGTTGTTTTTGGTGATTGAGACCATTTTGTCATGGTTTTTAACTATTCAGCGAGACACTGAGTCAGAGAGAGAAAATGTGGTGTGAAGGATCTGAGTACCTGTCTTGGTGGTACGGCAGCTGCGTGTGACTCCTGTGGTGTCAGTGGCCTCCTGCCTGGACAGCACGGGATGATCGGGGCCGTCAGCAGAGTTAGGTGGTTGTCATTCAGCTGCTGCCCCTGCTGGGGAGTTTGGCCCATTTTGCATTAACACCCTGCTGAGTTAACGCCTCTGATCGCGCACCCCACTCCTGCCTCCACATCGCAGTACTGCCGTGCTCTGTCTTCATAATTGAGTCATTTATTCTATTTCAAATGTGTCGTTGTTTCTCGGGTGTATGCCAGGAGCACAAGAGTGAGGTGGAAGGGCTGAGAGACCAGTAAAACACGGTTTGGGCACATGAGAGGGTGTGTCAAAATAGTTGATTAGTCAGGTCAACAAGTGTATATAGATTTTTTTAATTTTATTTTTTTGTTTGTTTAAAAAAAAATGCTTTAATTTGCACAGTAAGGACATGCTACACTTGCACTTAAGACTATTTGAACTAGGTATGCGCCGATGTCAATTAATAATTGGTATTGGTCGATTAAATACAATTATCAGCCAATAATCAGGGCCAATTATATTCTGTGATGGGGGGTGGAAAAATGTGTTAGACTACAACTCATGTGTGAAGAAAATGTCTCCTGTAGAATTTATCTGTCGAAGATGAATGTGATAATAATGCATTAAGGCAATGTAATTTTTAAATGAATGGTGACTAATAGGGTCAAATGGAAACATGTTAACTGCTATTTCAAGCCAGGGATACCAGGTCTGCAGTTTTATTTCATTATTATTTTTTAGATTTAATGCTCACTTAATGTTAATATATATATATATATATATATATATATATATATATATATAATTTTTTTTTGTATTTACGGGGACAAAATATCATCCATTTATCAGTTATTAACCGTAACATTAGCTTATCAGTATCGGGCAGAAATGTGATATTTGTGCATCTATAATTTTGTTTTCTGTCATGATACACTCTTAAAAATAAAAAAAGGTGCCTTCTAAATGATTCCATAAAGAACCTTTAACATCTGAAGAACCCTTCTGTTTCACAAAAGGTTCTTTGTGGCGAAAGAAGGTTCTTCAGATTATAAAAAGGTAAGAAAGAGATGGTTCTTTAAAGAACCTTTGACTGAACGGTTCTTTCTGGAGCCAAAAATGGTTCTTCTATGGCATCGCTGTGAAGAACCTTTTAAGCACCTTTACTTTTAAGAGTGTATGAAGAAATTTATATTACATAGATATGCTAGAATCTAAATTTTGAGCTTACATCTCTCTTTCTCTGTCACGTTGAGACGTCATGGATTTCTGTGCTGCTTTTGCAGTCATACTGCAGGAATGTACACTAAAATTTTAAGCACTCAGAATTTTTCGGAGGCTAAGATCTATTGGCTGTCATGTACATGATTTTAACAAAAAAGTAATGAAAAAAAGTTTGTGATTATCAAAAGAAGTCTCTAAATCATGGCCAATCGTACAATGTGCATCAGGCTTAAAGGACGGTACAGTAGAGTACGTGTGGAGGAAGACTTCTGGTTGGCCTGACGGGGACGGGGGTGGGGGTGGAGGGGATTGTACATGCCTCAGGGGACATAAGCCTCACACTCCACTATCAGTGCAGCAAGGTGAAAGAGATGTCCAGCTAATTATACAAGCAGCGCTGAGGCATTCTGCTTGAGTGGCTTTACCCTGATGAGCTGACAGGGAAAAGCCGAGGATGCCGTTTGAACAAAAGGAGGGAAAAAAGGGAAGGAGAAATGAAGAAAAAGGAGAGATGAATGTCTTTGGTCATGAAGTGTAATCCCACGCTTGCTTTTATCAGCCTTTCTCTGCTGCACCTGAAATGTTGCCCGCTGCTTGTGCGCTAAGCCTTAGCATAGCAAAGAGGAGAAGCCTGCGAAATTTCAGCTTCCATAGTTTTTTTTTCCTTTCGCCTGCCTACCTTTGTTGTGTGACTACGATGCAGAATTATTCAAATCCCTGCATCGTTTTTTTTTGTGTGGTGGTGGGTGCAAATGAAAGCAGCCTTGGCGCGGATGCCCTGGGGACCAGCGGGGCGTGAGGAGAGCGCTGATTCAGACTACACAGTGCCACCTTGAAGCCGTACTGTTTGTCCTACCCGGGCTCTAGGCTGTTCGCTCGGCTCTGGGTGGGAAGCCCTGAAGACTGGGCGGAAAGCAAAAGCTTAGCCCTTTAATATGACCCCGCCACTGTGCTACTCTTTCTGCATATGAAATATACGCGCATACACGTGTCTTACTTTTACTCCTGTGGCTGAGCAATGCTTAATGTTTGACAGGTTATGCTAAGGAGAGGTATTGTAATATGACCATGTTTCATTTCACACTGTCTAGTTGCCTTAAGCATTGAGTGTAGCAGGAGATGTACCTTAATTTTTGCTCTGTTTACACCTTGTGTTAGTGGAAACGTTCACTGAAAAATTAAACTTCTGCCATCATTTACTCACCTTCATGTTGTTCCAAATCTGTATGACTTTCTGTATTTAGTCGGACGTAAATATATTTTGAAGAACTGTAACGATATTTGTCCATACTATTAAAGTAATTGGAATAATCAATGGGAAAACAAATCTAAATCAGTGGAGTCAGTGGAAGAACTGTTTTAATGTTTTTGTGTAATGTTTTTGAAAGAAGTCTGCCACCGAGATGCTTACCAAGGCTGCTTTTGTTTGATCAAAAATACAATTCAATCAAAAAAATAATCTGTTTTAATATAGATTGAAATGTATTTATTTCTGTGATGGCAAAGCTGATTTTTTTCAGCCTCATTACTCCAGTCTTCAGTGTAACGTGATCCTTTAGAAATCATTACAATATGCTGATTTGGTGCTCAAGAAATATTTCTTATTATTACAGTGTTGAAAACAGTTATGCTGCTCAGTTTGTGGTGAAAATTGTGATACAGTTTTGTCTTCAGGTATCCTTGATACAAAAGAATAGCATTTATTAAAAAAACATTATTTATAAAGGTCTTTACTTTCAATTTTGATCAACTGAATGTGCCCTTGCTGAATAAAAGTATTCATTTATTAAAAAAAAAAAAACAGCTTTCCCCTCCCCCCAAATTTTGTATTTTTCCGGTTTAATTTTTCTGGATTAAATTTTTTTCCCGTTTTAATTTTTCTAGACTCCGTTTAATGGTTATATTCAATTTTATTCAGCAAAAAACATAACTAATTGAAATCATGAAACTTACAATATTAAACAGCAATTTATTAAAGGTTTAACAAAAATTTAATTTTTAAGGCTCTATGAAATGTTTTTTTTTTCTCAAATTCAGTTTTATTTTTAACAAATATTAATAATCAAAAGTATCCCTATAATTAATTGATTTTATAACAATAATTTATTATTATTTTCTTTCTTTTTTTCAGAAATACTGTGTTATGTATTCTCATTTTTCTGCTAAATAAATTCTGGTTAATAATTTTTCTTGTAAATATTCCTTTAAAAATAATTTTTTAATAATAATTTTATTAGTAGTGGTTCAATTCAATTCAGGTTTATTTGTATAGCACTTTTCATGATACTAATCATTGCAAAGCAGCTTTACAGAAAATGTTAAGTTTCTACATTAAATTTAGGAGTAGGTTATTAGTGTTGACTATGGCAGAAATGTACAGTAAAAATTTTGCAGTTAGTTACAAATTACATGTAATCAAACAGACGGTGAACACTATTAACTTCATTAAACTTTGCGATTAAACATTGTGATTAATCAAAATTTGGTCGTTTTATATGTTGTTCCAAGGTTAGCATCATCTGAGGTCTTCTGGAGGGTTGGCATCATCTCTTCTAGTGCTGTGCAGTTATTAATCACATGCGATTATCATGTGCATCTCATGAGTAAAGCCGTTAATACACAGAGTTCACTCATAAGCTAGGCAATATCGCATTCATAATCGCAGACAAATCGTTTTCGATTATGAACGCGATATTGCCTAGCTTGTCAGTGAACTACGACTCTGTGTATTCAATGCTGCTCCATCTGAAAACAAGTGATGATGATTTACTGCTAATCACGGAACCGGCTTTATTGACGAGATGCGCATGATAATCTAATTCGATTAATTGCACAGCCCTAATCTCTTCTCAGGTGTTCGGTCATCTCAGATCTTCGTAAGGGTTGGATCCAGACTGAAGCTTGTGTAATTCCTAGTTGCCTCGCGATGCAAGTCCAGTGGCAGAAGCAGAGAGGCAAAAGAAACAGATAAACAAAGTAGTAGTAGTATAATCATTACATGAAGTAATATTTCTGTCATGGTTTCTTCAAGTTAAAACCAACTTTTATTTTGACGGGTTACTGTGAAGACCTTTAGGTTTTTGCTTGTATATATGACAATATGTGTTTGTGTTTATGTGTTCCTGTACTCATATATTGAGGCGGCAGAGGCTGAAAACTTGAACGCTAATGTCACATGCGCTGCAGTATGTGACACAAAACCGCGTGTCTGTGCCATTCATTCACATGGTGACATGCAGAACATGCAGGATTCATATTTAAATGGTATTTTTGCAGCTTAATATTCACATACACGAGTTCACATCACGTTTTGATTTAAGTGTACTTCCATACTTTTGATGTAGGCTATCCATCCAAAATTTGGCAAATTCCGTGAAATTCCACGTTATACAGTAAATTCTGTTTTTATGACTGGATTCCGCGATTCTGTTCGTGATTTCTGCATGGCAGAAATCATAGGGCCCTAAACTTTTGAGCAGCAGTGTATATTCTTGTTTGTTCCCATGCAGTTCTTATACAGTCAAACAGTTTTGGAACATTGTGAGGGTGAGTAAATGTTCTTTTTTGGAATTAAAACTTTAGGTTCCAACTTTAGGTGATCACTAAAGAACATTACTGATCCAATCACAGACATTTTGGACCCCATTCACGTCTGTATTTAGCACTGTCCACTTGCGATCGGATCACCCGAAACGGATCTTGATACCAGGTGTAAACGGGGTGTTTGCGGTGCTCTCGGAGCTTGATAATCACTTGGGCTTGCTCAGCACGCACTAGCAGTCAGATTGTATCTTGGCCCCTTTGTCTCGCCGTATCAGGAAACAGAGCGTGAACGTGCTTGGACAGCCAGGACCAGATGATCAGGTCAAAAGGGCCCCGGATCACCAGATTGGAAGCTTCTGGGCCAATGTGAACCCTTCGTTCTACGAACACCTTGAACTTCTCCAACCCCGCTGTCATGACAATGAATACTACATCCCACCAGCACCATACTACCTCAGTCCAGGCTGAGAAACAATAGGGCTGCCCATTGCCGGAGGCTGGGGGGGTTCGGTATCTCTAAGGTTATCTCCCAGTCTCATCGGCCCTTCAGTGTAATTATGCATAATTGCCCTGCCACATGGAGTGCAAATGTAGCGGATGTGAAAATGCCCAATGAAAAAATATACACTTTTATGGTAAAAGTCTGTCTCTTCTAAAAAAAAAAAAAAAAAAAAAAAAAAAAGTCGCCTTTGACTTTGACTTGAGTATGCCCTGTGCAGTCATTAAAGGCCAACGACGTTTGAGGAGGCCGGCCGTGGCGATGGGTCATTAAATGCAAGAGAGTTCTCTCTTGTCAGCCCTCTAGCTACTGGCTGGGTTGCATATGGCCATGTCAGAGACCTTTCTCTGAAGATCTGGCCTGGACAGGGGCCAGTCTTAATGGCCGGGTAAAGGATCAGCAAATAGCAGGAGTTGACAGTGGAAAGCCTTGGGAGGGGGAACGGAATGGAAGAAAGAGTGTGAGAAGTGGCCTGGAGTAGGACGTGCGTAATGGCACAAGACTGTCCTTTCGGCCAGACATAGTGCTCTCCAGTAATTAGACAGGAAGCCGATGTCACCCGCCACCTCTTGTGTGGTGGAGACGAAAGAAGGGGGCCACGGTGGCTGCTCTTTTCCCTTGTATCAACCGAAGAGGACAAAAGCGACGGCTACCTCATTTACATTTGAGGGCACTGAATACTTCATAAGGCACAGTGTTTCTCCTACAAGGCTTGCTTGTAAGTCAGTTAGTGGCACATATTGTATTACCTGATGAGTTTGTTCATTCTTTAATGAATTCATTCAATGTTATTTTGTATGAACAAAAGCTTAAAACTATTCAGCAAACATATTTATTTATATACATTTTATATTTATTTATATACATGGAATTAGTTCCTATGACAGCAAAACTGATTGTTTTTCAGCAGCAATCATCCTTCAAAAATTGTTCTAATATGTTGAATTGGTGCTCAAGAAACATTTCTTATTAGTATCATTGTTAAAAAACAGTTGTGCTGTTTATTTTATATTTTTTTTGTGGAAGCCTTGATGCAAAAAAAAAAAAAAAAAAAAGCGCTGACCCCAGCGTTTTGAATGGTAGTTTGTGTATATAGTAGAAATTCATAACGTCTATGATGTTAACTTAAGCTTTTTTATATTTATTATTATTTTTAAAGAGGCAAGCCTTTTTGTATGTCCTTGCATCCACACTTGAAAAGCAAACTAGGCTTCACAAGAAATGCCACGTGGTCTTTAAAATGTTCAAGATGGCAGTGCCATTAGTCATAATTCTAGTTCTCCCACCTGTCCAGTTCACCTGATGGCTCTCAACGTTCTGACTGTACCAGAGCCACCATACCTCAGGATCGCTAAAGAGCACTTATGGAAAAGAAAAATGACCTCACTTTTAATTTCCAAGTATAGAGGTCAACAGCAATTCCACCCACTTTTCCGTAGCTGGCGTGCCAGACAGGGTCCCTCCACTGGTCTCGTAGGGCCTTTCCTCGCCCTGCAAGTTACTGGTCCTCACTGTCACTCTCCCTGCATGTCAGGGGCTTATATCCATTCTCCACTCATGCACTTACTCTCTCCTCCAGGCCTCTCCGAGCCACGACTGCCAGAATTAGGGAGCAATTAATGTCAGCGCTGATGGCAGTGGTTATGTTAAACTGACTTCTGTCTTCAGAATTTAAGCACATTCACTCCATTATTCATTAACTGTAAGGGTTGAAATTACTGTCAGATGAAGAAATCAGTGTCAGGTAGAAATGGTGGGGCTGTCCGGATAGTGACTCAGTCAGGGCTGCATTTCCCAGACTGTCCTTGTTGGGTTCTCGCAGTAGCCGTTAATGGCCCTTGTTACTCTTATGGCAGGAATTGTGGGTATTTGAATAAATAAACTGGAACTATAATACGGTGCATGCTAAATCACTTTTTTTTTAAACCCTGCTTTTTGAAATGGTTAGCTTACAACGAGAAAATGAAAAAAATATAATGTGAGGAGGTTGGGATATTCTTAAATTATAATGCAATTAATGTCAGAATTCTGTACTAAATTTATGTGTGGTGTCATATTCTGAGTTTTAAGATTATTTGGGTGTAATGGAATGGACACTGCGCGGTTCGGGAAAGATTACAAGGCAGGGACGTGCTCTCAAATCTGCATTCATTGTTAGCGTCGCCGTACCCGGCTCAGAGCTCATTCCGAAACATTCCATTACAAAATGGTTTGGATGTCAGCAGCTCAAAGTCCTATGGGTATAGTTTGGCTGCAGTTGCGTCTACCATGCAGACAATTATGTGGCCAAATTTTACAAGTGTTGGTTTTACAGAAAAATGGAAGAAAGGAAAGGGGAAAATGGATTTAATTACTCGCAGATAAAACAAAGCACCAAAACCATTTTGGTTTTCCATTTTATTCTCTCTTATTTCAATACCTCTTTTTTCCCCCCCTCCCCGCCTTTCTTTTCTGTGGCACGACTGGGGAGAATGTTGGTCTCACACGTTTTTGCGGCTGACCAAGGCCAAGCCGGTAACACAGAGAGCGTGAGGCACGAGCCAACAGTTTCAGGCAAATCATAAAAGCAATCCATTAGAAAAAAAAAAACCGAGAAGACTATTGAGTGGAGCGGAGCTGGAAGCCACTCATTAAGGTGAAATGTGCCAAGGTCTGCACTCACAAAGGACTCTAATGCGCCCATCGCCAGATCCTTTTTGTGTGAGCGTGATGTCATTCATTGTGATGCAGAACCCAGAGAGAGCGCCACACACAAGTGACAAGCCCTATATGAGTTTTATATCCTTATAAAAATCGCTCTCTCTCTCTCTCCCCCTCTCTCGCTTTGTCTCTTTGCCTGTCTCTTTGTCTCTCTCTCACTCACACAAATGCTACACACACTTTCACACACTCTTTTCACTCCTCTTGATGTAATTCTTCCAGATTACTACAGCAGGGGGCAGTCTGGCATCCGCACGGATCCCTGGCACTGGCACTGGCTCATTGGCTTCCTGAGATGCCTGTTAGTGTTCCTGTGTGTGTGTGTGTGTGTGTGTGTATGTGTATGTGTGTGTGTTTCTCTGTGTTTCTGAGCGAAGGGCAGTAAGAGGCCACTCCAGCCATACTTGTAGAATCCATACTTTCACATGCTTCACCTGTGCACCTTTCCAAGAAAACCCTGAGAGCAGCATTGGAAAAAGGATGAGAGATGCACTTAAAATATAGCTGTATTATAAGTGCTGGAGAGCAGAGAGACATAACCAATGGTGACCAAATGAAACAGTGTTGGCACTGTAGGTTTTCTCATGACAGGGATTTCTTTCAAAATCTGCATAGTCAATTTAATGCATTAATTTTTTGTAAAAAAAAAAATCATTATTTATCTACACAAAAATTTCACAAAATTTCACCTGGCACTAAAGTATACTTTTGTATATTATTATAATTTATTGACATATTTATATTATTGTTTTATTTAGTTATTTATGTGTATTATTTTATATTTTTATATTTTCATATAAAGTCATTTTTCGTAATGCAATGTATCGTCTTTAGTAATCATGTTGGGATGCAGTTAATTGAGATAACTTAAAAAAGTCTATTATATATTATCATTCACGTCATATATTACATGTCTTGTGTAATGTCTAAGCTTCCTAAGTAATATTTTGTCTGTCACAATTTAAGATAATGAATTATCTTAGTATTTAGATGCAGTTAATTGTGATTAATTAATTGGCATATCATGAAATTAACTCTGTTATTTTTTAAATTGATTAAAAGTTTTGTTCAAAGTATTTTTGAAAAAATATGTATTTCAAAAACTACCAAGCGTTCAGTTTTCAAAACCAAAACCTTAAATTCCGAGGGTTAGGTTCCAAGTTTTCTAATTCATTCTTTAAATCTCAGTGGATAAGAAAGGGTTATAAGTTACCAGTCTCATCTTCTGCTGAAACGTCACTTGCTGTAGTCATTTTAAACGGTGGGCGTATCTTGCATTCTCTCACCTGTAATAACCTCTTCAACAGAGCTTTTTTTATATTTTCTTGTACTATGACTCATATTATGAGAAGCAATAGATGATGTTAATATACTAATCAGCCCTAGTTCACCTGTCGTGGGTTATGTTCAGTGCTGACAGCAGTTTAATGCAGGCATCACACACACACAAACGTGGATCTGGTGGGAGGCAGTAGCGCCGTGTGCTCTTAGTAACTGTGTCAGTGGAGCTCACAGCAGTCAAAGGCCAGATAAAATACTGTAACCTCATCATTACAAACCATATTCTCTTTAAAAGTCCTCCTTTTTTATATCACATCATGAATATTTCATGCTGTGATATCTGGGCCAATTAGGTGTCATATCCTCTGTCTGAGAGTTCTTTATCTTTTTCTATTTTCTTCTCATCTCTGCCTGCCGGTAGCTGTATTTAAGAGGCAAGTGTCTCACTCAGTATGTAAAAACACAAAATGAACAGAAAATAACACAAAATGTTCAGCTCTGTATAGAGGGGGTTTTAAAGGTGTGATTTTTGGGGTGTCATTATAGTAGAAAAATATGAATTGGGGGAAAAAAGGGCTCCCACCTGGAAAATTCAAGCTGCTAAAGTGGCGTCGCACGGTGGAAGTTGGATATCAGGTCACAAAAACACAATTATTAATGTTACACAGTAGTATTACGCACACTTCCTTCAACCCAATTCCTTGCTTCTACACTCCTTTTCTTCACTTTGCACTTCCTTCCTTCCTTATTTCCTTCTGCATAAAATGCATTAGCAATTGTTTGCTACCATTTTTCATGTTATATAATAGCAAGGCTGGCTTTGAACATTGATTTTTTTTTTTTTTCTAGATTCAATGTTAAGTGCTCATTTTATCAGACCAACTGAAACAAGCTTGAATTTGAGACAAAAAGGTTATGCTATGAATGAATATTCTTTGTTCATTTGCAAGTTTGATTTAAAAGTCAATGTTGTGCATTATTTTGTTGTAACGGTCCTGCATTGGAATATGCAAGGGGTGCCCTGTGAGAAATGTATACTTTTTAAGAATAACACCGGATATATATATATATATAGTCTTGACGTGTTTTAAGGAAGTGCAGACAATTTAACCGCTGTGGTGTTAATCAGCTTCCTGTACATGCTGTAACAGTAGCTCATTAAGCTGGTAGCATTGATATGTATTAACAGATCAAAACAAATTATTCAAAGTGTTGCGTCTATGGAAGTTCTTTCCTCTGGTGGGAAATTTAATCCAGGGAGCCGCTTGACATTATTTAGAAGCAATTATTTTAGAAAGCTGCATAAATACCTCTAATTTACTGCTGAAGGAGGTGTGTTTTTATTGTAAACACACTCCTAAATGATCTCTTTTAGATTGTGCGGCCTTTAAACATTCACAAAGTCTAGAAAGACTGAAACAGCCTTATGACGTAAGGTAAAAGGGTCATAGCTTTCAAATATACTCAAATACTCAAGTGCTGTTTACAAATGAATGATTCAAAGTGATTTCTGAAAAGAGTCTGTGGTCAGACAAAGCCCTTGGAGACCATATAATACATTTCCAGAGTGTTAAATTTTTTCGGCGTGATTGGAATACAGTATACATAGATGAAATATTTACAGTATATTTATAAATATTTGTTTTTACACAGTATAGAAAGTATAATGCAAATGTAAATGATTTAAAATATGACTGTAGGGGATAAAACATTTTGTTATTTTTGTATTATTTATTTATTTATTTTACAAATGCACAGATAGATAGATAGATTGATAGATTGATTGATTGATTTACTATATACATGCATATGCATTTATAGCTGAGCACACACACATATATATGTGGCGTTCCGGATGTTAACAGTCAGTGACAGAGGTGGCAGATCTGGGTACTAGACTCAATGCACGGCTCCACAGCGAACGCCCCACCGCCCAGGCCTGCTCTGGAAACTGGATCAGGGGAAAGTGTCGCGTTTAATTATGCTCCTTGCTTCAGCGCAGCGTGGAACCATCTGCCACTGCGAAATATGACTTTAATAAAGAGAGAATTTTCCAGTGCATAATTTAGTGGTAATGGCCGGACAGTTATGTTACAGTCATACATTAATGCGTGTGAAATGCACGCTGAGTCGGAGGCAGAGAGGTTTGGAAAGGGGTTTCGGTGATGTACTGTGACATCTCACAAACACGGAGATCTCATTGACTACATCCTTTTGTTGGTGATCAGGCTCCTTGGTGGTGTTACTTACTGTATTTGATTTTTTTTATTTTATTTCTGGTTTTTACTCACTATAATTGTCATTTTAAATGGGAATTTTCAATAAAACAACATTTCTATTTGTCAGGCTCCAAAAATACCCATAAAACCAGCTTAAAGGATTAGTTCACTTTCAAAGATGAAATTTCAAA
>SCHK01354015.1:0-15465 GCA_004124795.1 Poropuntius huangchuchieni
TAGCGAAATGATTGGTCATTTTAAAAAATATATAAAAATGTTTATATGCTTTATAAACGCTTTTCTCTCAGGTCTGCCGACTCTGAAACCCGGAAGCACTTCAAGACAGAAATACATACACATCTTGGATGACATGGGGATGAGTAAATTATCATGAAATTTTTACTTTGAAAGTGAACTAATCTTTTAAAGAAGTTTAACATAAGGCAGCAACTTAAAGCGTGAAAAAAAGGAAGGGGTATGAATACTTTCGCAAAGCACTGTATATACAGTATATATATATATTTAAAAATTTTCCAGATAGAAAACACATTTTCCACAATTGTCTTTCTTTGAAAATAAAAACTTGTTCAAGTGACTTGGCTGATTAAATAAAGCTAAATAAAATATTAAATTAAAAATAAAATTAAAAAATACAAAAAATAAAATTAAATATAAAATATAAATTAAATACATACATAAAATATTGTCCATAGATCAACTATGTAACAGTAACTACCATGCTTTTTATGTACAGGATGCATAACACTCTATAATTGTGGTATCATCAGTTTCAAGTTTACCTGCTCCTGTCATATTAAAAATGAATAAATGAAACCAAACTGTGGTAGGTCGTTTTACATGCAAGTCAGATTCTTAAGTGGGCACTTCTTGGCCACACAGAAGCTGCAAAGTGCACCAGACGTTACGCTGATAGTCAAAGCTTGGCTCTGCGAGACTAATGAGCATCTGTCTGCAGGATACTCTCAAAAGCGTGTTTAAATCGCGCACATTCAATGCAAATGGTGGCTGAAGTGCCAGACACAGACTCATTACAGAAAATTACCATCAGCTGATCTTTGATCTTTACAAAATCTTCACTCCCTGCATTGGTGAAATGTGAAGTTTTTCTTTGCAATGGCGTATTTTACTACTTAAAGCAAATCTAAAAGGTCAGGTTTGCTCTACTCACAATTACTTAACGAACTCGTTAACACGGAATCCGAGATCAAACGACGACCTGGAAGGAAAGAAGTCAAGTGGCCGAAGTTTGGCTAAGTGAGATGAGATAGCATGCTTTCCCTCAGGTGTCCAAGCTGACTCTACACCGCGGCCAGGATTTAACGCCCCAAGAATCAATGCGGCGTGCCAAATGTATCGGTGGCGATGCGGGTGTGATGTAAGGGCCTACTCTTCCTCCGCCTCCGCCAGCAGGAACGCAGCCAGACTCAGTTAAAGTCATCTAACATGGCCGCCGGTCACTGGGGCAAAGATAATTGTCTTTTCGAGACATGATAAATAAACAACAAACCAAAAAAACAGCCTGGGATGGAAGCAAAAAGGCGTGCTAAGGAGAGAGAGAAAGAGAATATTTCAACAAAGGGCAAAAGGGGGACATTTTAGAGCATCTCACGGGTTCTCTTTATCGCCATCTCTTTCTCTCTCCACCTGCCTTCATTACTCTAATACCACACACACTCTTGCCAGACTGAATGTAGGTCATCTCTGGACGGGCATGTGAAAGTGAATGGTAAATCAAAACAATTTATCAATGTGCAGGTCCCTGTGCGCTACAACAGAAATGAGCACGAGCGGAGGGTCACATAACACACCCCTCACATTTAATGCATAAACACAAATCACACCACACACACACAAGCATACAGAAGCAGATTTCTATATTCACCAAAAATGTGATAAGCGCTTTGTTCTTCTATTTATTTACTTATTTCAAATAAATGATGTTCTTCTTAGCTTTCTATTGATTAAAGAATGAGACTGTGTTAATAAGTAATGTTTCTTGAGCAGCATAGAATGATTTCTGAAGGATCATGTGACATTGAAGACTGGAGTAATGATGTTAAAAAATTCAGCTTTGCATCAGAGGAGTAAATTAAATTTTAAAATATATTCAAATTGAAAACAGCTATTTTAAATTGTAATAATACATCATTTTCACAGCTTTTACTGTATTTATGAACAAATAAAGCCAGCCTTGGTGAGCATTATAGACTTATTTTTAAAAATATATTTTTAAAAATAATTTAATTATTGATGACCCTAAACTTCTGAATGGTAATGTATAAACTAAATAAATACAAATTTCTACATTCAAACATTTATCTATCTATAGCTTCAACTTAAGATTTTGACAAACTTCTCATTTTTAGTTAAAATTAAAAATTCAAATATATATTAAAGTCAAAATCAAATTGCAATTCTGCATTCTGTTTGCTGCTTCAAATATAATTTAGGTGCACAACCTAAACTCCAATGTTGCACAATCCTGTTGCTAAGGTCATCATAGTGTTTTAGCACATTGCAACGTGGTTTCTAGATGGTAATGACATTCTGGCCACAAGATATGTCTCAAGTTCTTACTTCAATGCAAATCCAAGAAATCTTAAGCAACAGTACACCTCTCCTCAACGAGGTTGATAATGAAGGGAGATTTATTATTGGATTAAGATTTAATTGAACCATTTAGTGCAGTAGTTCCACTCTAAAGCCCTCCACTGTCCAACACAATATTCAAAGGTCCTCCACCTAAAAAATATTGATATATGAAATAAATTAATAATGATTCATTTTGTGATCACAGAAGTTAAGCACTGTATGTTCTTCAACAAAATCAATAGTTATTAAGAGAAATAAGAATAAGATTTTTATTTATTTATTTATTTTAAATTCATATATCCATAATAATTAAATCATTTTAATACTTCTAAATCATCCTGCAGCCCCCTTGGAAATTTGCTGAGGACCCTTGGAGGGCCCCGGCCCCATGGATGAGAACCATTGATCTAGTGTTCTGAAAAGAGTGAGGGTTCATACATAATAAATCTTACTATGCATGAAATGCTTTGAACAGAGGCCATTATGTTAATTAATTCCACAAGTCTCCACATTTTTGGCATTTCCTAATTCAAGTGTATTGATTTAGTAATATTTCTTACTCCTGCACTGAAACCTTCTTCAGGTAAGGGCGTCTTACCACCCATCTCTCACTTCTGTGCGTGTGAACTGTGAAGGCAGTGCAATTCAAATGCAGAGCATGTTACATTTCCTTCTCTCCCTGAAAATCGGCACTGACGTTCACCTCCTCTAGCTAGTGGAGCAATCTATTTTACCCCCATTCATTTAATTGACTGATTGTCACGTTGTATCACAAGCAAAGCAAGCACAGGGTGATGTAAAGGACAGCGGCTGGACACTGCACCCATGCTCTCACTGCCTCTAATGAGATATTAATGATCGAAGCCATCAATCGCTGCAGCTCCAGTGTGCTGTGAGACTACAGTGAGCTCCAGAGCTTATGAAACAGGGACCCACAGTGGTAGAGGACAGAACTGCAAACAGATGGCCATTTCGAGTGAGACTGGACTTTTGCAGAGAAGTCAAAATACAGTTGACGAGTCCTGTGTGCATCAAAACAGCAAGAGCTGCGCTTATTGGCAATGAAATGCTTTCAAAACATCCACGGAAGAGTGCAGTCAGCCTAACACCACGTTAAAAGTGAAGTTTATGATTATGACAGATTAAATCACCTGCCATTGGTTGGTCAATATATAACATTTCATTTAATAAACTGAACCAAATTCAAATGTAAATAATTGGCATCAAAAACAAATTCCACTACAAATACCATTACAAACCATCAACCATCATTAAAAGCATTAAAAATGGTTTGTTACATCATTTGGATGCAATGGTTTTAACAAGCCACTAATAAAAGGCGACAAATTACCAGTAGAGACCACTACAGTTTCCATTAAAACCAATACATTTCCTATTAAAACCATTACAAATTCAGTTTTTTTGTTTTTGTTTGTTTTTTTGCTCAGTAGGCTGAGACTAAAATAGGACTTAAATACATTTATGATTTTGATATTGTTAATTCCATGTTCTTAGAAACATACTAAGAAAATCTGAAATCATTATTAAAAAATTAATTTAATTTTTCACTAAAATTGTTGATATGATATCGACAATACAATCATAATGACAAAAATCTGTTGCCTAAATGATGCAAATGCATTTTACTATTTGGTTTTAAACTTTTGAACCCCACTGTATTTTCTAAAACAATGCAATTTTTTAATAATTCCCCTTGATAAACGCTTGATTTTTCAATGGTAAGGTTTATACTTGCATAAAATTGCCATATTTTATTAATTATTAGTAGTTTTTGTTACTGTTTTAATAATATTTATTCCCTCATTAAACGGCATTATATCGACTCACAGTTCACACAAATATATGAAAATAGGCTAATATTAATATTTACTCACCATCATATTGCTGCAGACGTCGTTCTTTTTCAGTGAAAACCACTTTGAGAAGTTGTCTATGCTGTTGCTTAAAAAATTAAATGTGATATATTCCGTCAAATTTTCAAAACACACACAAATCATAACCCACGCAAAACATCTATTCAAAGCGAACTTCATGATGCACTTGCAAGCTGTTTCTGGATAATAAACCACATATCCCATCAGCCCCCTGACCGCGTGACAGTGATCACATGATCCACACGGGAACAACATGAAAGACTACAGCAAGATGTAAATGACAGCAATAAAGCTGCGAGGAAAGGACCTGAAGCTCATAGCAAAGCGTTTGTTCATAACAAACCGTGCAGGAACTGTCATGCTACTTGAATAACGTTTGGTATAAATTGTAAAGCTTTTGTAAGCTGCGTAATGGCTTTAATGTGCGTAATCGCGTTGTTTGCACTGATCACAGCTCAGTGTGCTCGCGCGTCGTCGCCAAACTTCGTGCTGCTGTTCGCCGATGATTTGGGTTACGGTGATCTGGGCTGTTTTGGACACCCGAGCTCTCTCACCCCGAATCTAGACAGATTAGCAGCGCACGGGCTCCGGTTTACCGACTTCTACGTCACGAGTCCCGTGTGCAGCCCCTCCAGGTAAACGGCATCATTTACCAAATCCACCTGTTATCCAGCATATGATCAGTATACTTTCATTTATATTCATGCATTCGTTTGTATACCTGCCTTAAATCTTTAAATCACCTTCCAGCCTCCAAGTTTAATTAAATTAGAAATTGGAAATGATAATTGTATATAGTTTATATGTAGTCGTTTTACGCTGGTCTGAAGTTATTGTTGTTGCTGTGTCTGGCTTTCAAAAAAATGTCCCTTGATTTATTGTCTCGTTGATTAGTTCTTATATAAATTAATTTACTGATTAGAATTTTAGATGTTTTATGTATCATAAATAGTACTACTAGTAGGCCTACTACTTCTGCAGTAATTATAAAATAATTTTTATTATTACTTTTTGTCATTTTATTTTATTAAAACATATTACTAGCAGGCATACTATTTATGCAATTTTTTCATAATAACGCTGTCTGTTAAATTAATCGTCAAACCGATTAGGTATCTTATATTATCACTGACATATTTGATAATATAGTGTCTGGCACAGAAGATGGCGCCAGAATGCAAGGTAATATTCACCAACTTTGGTTCGATAATAGCATAAACATACTACTAATAGGCCTTCTATTTTTGCATTATTTAAAATGTGTACTATGCACATTATGTGTATTTTTTTGTATGCAAGACCTAATTTTTATAAAATTGTACATACACTGCAGACTTCATGATAAATGCAATGTGCTCAACGTAACCTTCCATTTATCTTACAATGAATAAACCAATACCATAATAAGCCTGGTTAGAATTCATCCTCTGATAATGATTTATTGTGCAGAATTTCCTTTTACATACTGGTTCTTGCTCCAGGGCAGCCTTGTTGACGGGACGCTATCAGACTCGTTCCGGCATCTATCCAGGTGTGCTGTATCCGGCCTCAAAAGGTGGTCTCCCGCTCAACGAGACCACTGTCGCAGAGGTGCTGAAGTCTAAGGATTACACTACAGCCATAGTGGGGAAATGGCACCTAGGCTTCGGGCTGAATGGCACTTACCTGCCCACCCGACAGGGCTTTGACAATTATCTCGGTATCCCATACTCACACGACCAGGTCATTATGTTTTCTTGAATTATTCCGAGTTTTATCTGGAAAGCACCAAGGAAATTGCATAACGTTTTTGTAATATATATTTGTAATGTAGGTGTGTCATTGATTTCTGAATGTTTGAGTCTTCATTTTGTCTCTCTATCAAAGGGTCCCTGTCAGAATCTCACGTGTTTTCCTCCGGATGTGAAGTGCTATGGCTTCTGTGATCAGGGTGTCGTAACTGTACCTCTCATGTTTAATGAGAACATCAAGCAGCAGCCTGCAGATTTCCTGCTGCTCGAGAAGGCTTACAGTGAATTTGCCACTCAGTTCATCAATGATGCTGTCCAAAATAACCGCCCGTTCTTCCTGTACTATCCTTCACATGTGAGTCGAAATAACAGTCTTAATCAAATAAACTAACCGAGACTCGTCACAGCACTTACATATTATTGCTTTTTTTTTTATTGCTTCTGTTGTTCTCATTTGTAAGTCGCTTTGGATAAAAGCATCCGATAAATGACTAAATTAAAATGTAAATAATTTTTGTAATGTTTTATGCAATTGCTTGCATGTCTCTAAAAGAGTTTGAATAGGAGTACTAGATTATTTTATATTATGGTATTTCTACAGTATAATTATAATGCCTGTTATTGAGAAAATAAGTATGTAAAATATTTATAATAAATTTAATTCCAACTTTGGATAAAAATGCTTCAAATAATGAGTTTAGACTGTCAAAGAAAATGGTGCTATGAAATTAAATGATTGTTTTTAAATTATTTTATGAAGGCAGTTAAGGCATCCCATGAAGCACTGCGGATGTTGCAATTTAATAATATATATATACATATATACATATATACATGCATGTGTTTGTATGTGTGTCTGTGTGTGTGCGTGGATATATATATATTTGTGTATATATGTGCAGTGCTTCATGGGATGCCTTAACTGCCTTCATAAAATAAATATAAAATGATTATTTAATTTCATAGCACCTTTTTCTTTGATACTCTTAGATAGATAGATAGATAGATAGTTGTTTGTGGGTCAATGGAGGATTACTTTATTATCTCATTCACAATGCTTCATGGGAGTGTCTGATTACCTCTTTTGGAAATTCCCATTTCCTTGGTAACAGTGACTTTTTTTTGATTGGATGAGCCAAAGAGGATTGTGAGTAGTGTAGTTCTTTACTGAGAATGAGCATGACTTGAACTAAACTAAATAATTATAAATTAAATAATTATGAACTAAACCATTAAGATTAATAAATATTTAGACAATTAAGTTAAATAATAAAGATGAATTGAGCTAATTAAAATCCGAAGTGATAATCACACTGATTTTCTGAAGGTTTCCATAGTGTTTAGCATCATTTAACAACCTCAAAGTTCATAGTTGGTCTTTCTCGAAAGATTTACACAATATATTGTGGTGTTTTTGCTTCCAGAATGTGTTATGATCTCTTAGAAACACACTCAAAGTATGTCTCTGTCTCTCCAGCACACACACTACCCTCAGTATGCAGGTGCAGACTATGCAGGGAAGTCTTCACGTGGGCCGTTCGGTGACGCTCTGATGGAGTTTGATGGCACTGTGGGGAAGATTCTGCAAACTCTGGAGGAGACGGGGGTGATCAACAACACTCTCGTCTTCTTTACTGGTGACAACGGGTAGGTGTTTCTCTTTAGTCCATGCTTTGTGCATTTCTATTTCTCTTAACATCTATATATGTGTGTGTGTTCGCAGGCCAGAGCTCATGCGGAAGTCGCGTGGGGGAAATGCAGGACTGATGAAATGTGGCAAAGGCACAACTTATGAAGGAGGAATGAGAGAGCCGGCCATCGCATATTGGCCTGGATCCATCAAACCAGGTAAACGGCCCGGTGTTTGAATCCAGCTACAAGAAGTATACAATGTTTTATAAAATTCAAGACATGTCATTTATGTTTTCCCATCATTCAAAGGTGTGACCCGTGCTCTGGCCAGCTCTTTGGACATTCTGCCCACCTTTGCCAATCTGGCTGGAGCTGTGTTACCTGACGTTCAACTAGACGGAGTCGACATGACAAACATCCTGTTCAATCACGGAGCGGTAAGAGACAAAATGATCAAAAGTGAAATATATTTACATGCATGCATACATACACACACACATAAGTGTTTGTGCTTGGTAAGATTATTAAAACATGTTTTATTTTAACAAAAATACAGGAAAACTAATATTTATTTTCTATTTTAATATACTTTAAAATGTAATTTATTCCTGGGATGCAAAATAAAATTTTTAGCATCATGACTACAGTCTTGAGTCGCATTATCCTTCAGAAATCATTCTAATATGCTCAAGAAATATTTATTTTTTGCTACTTCTATATCTTTGTGGAAGCAGTGACACATTTTTTTCAGGATTCTTTGATGAATAGAAAAGTTCAGTTGTTGTTTTTATAAAAAAATTAATGTAGAAGCCTTTATCATCACTTTCGATCAGTTTAACGCATCCTTGCACAATTGAAGTACACGTTTCTTAAAAAAAAAAAAAAAAAAACATCATACTGAGCCTGACCCCAAACTGTTGAACAATAGTGTGTGTGTGTGTGTGTATATATATATATATATATATCTATATATATATATATATATCTATATCTATATATAGATATAGATATAGATAGATATAGATATATAGTTTTTTTCTAAGTATACAGGAAGCATTCTTGCATTGTCTACTTTATTTTTTGAATAGTTAACCTATATATTACATTAGACATACAGTACATCTTTGAGCACAGCACCACAGAACATCAGTATTTTTTACAGTGTATTTTGCTATTATATATTTTGGAGACACTATTTAAAATGGTTAAAGTGATAGTTTACCAAATATCTCATATGTGATTATTTATTTTACTTCATTATTTACTATTTTACGCCAAACAAGCTCTGAGCCTGTGCTTTAAAACCCTTGTTATTGATGTTTCAGAGTGAAAGACAGACCATCTTTTACTACCCGGTTTCTCCAAGTGAGAAGTACAGCGTGTTTGCAGTGAGGTGGAAAAACTTCAAAGCACATTACTATACACAGGGTAAGTTCACCGTTGCTTAGACTATATAAACCTCACCTTCCTACCTCTCCTTCCTGTTTATTTCTGTTATGTCTTTTTCCCCATAACTTAGGTGCACTTCACAGTGATAGCACCCCAGACAGCAACTGCTCATCACTTTTTCTCAAGCGCCATGATCCTCCTTTACTATATAACTTGGAGGCAGACCCATCAGAAAACTATAACCTTAACAGTACCGAATGGGACTCTGTGCTCAAGCAAATCCAGGCCATCAAGGAGCAGTTTGAGGCTTCTATGGTGTTTGGCGAGAGTGAGATTGCTAAAGGGAGAGACTCTGCACTCGAGCCCTGCTGCATTCCTAATTGCACCCCTAAACCCACATGCTGCCGCTGCAATTCTGCACTTTAATGGAAGCAGCGGCCAACCGATACACTGCCATGTCATGAAATTACAATTCACAAGACTGATTGTGTTTACAATCTTCCATAGATTTTCTTCTCAAAGCAAAATGGAATGAAAAAGCATAACTTTTCTGGAATCTTGTTTAGGCTCTTTGTTGAAGGATAACAACTGAAAAAATTTGATAAAAAAATGAAGTTGATCCAGTTGATTTTTTTTTTGTCCACAAACACTCCAGTTAAAGGGATAGTTCACCCAGAAATGAAAATTTGATGTTTATCAGCTTACCCCCAGGGCATCCAAGATGTAGGTGACAAGATGACATTCTCTCTTAATTAGAAGACAAGTGGAGATTTTTAACTCCAACTGTTGCAGTCTGTCAGTCATATAATGCATGGCAATGGGAACTCTATGTAAATCTATGAGAGTAAAAAAAAAAAAACATTCACAGACAAATCCAAATTAAACCCTGTGGCTCGTGACGACACATTGATGTCCTAACACACAAAATGAGTGGTTTTTGTGAGAAACCGAACAGTATTTATAAAGTTTTTTACCTCTGTTAGATTGCTATGTAGAGCTCTGTTCGCCTGCAATGTAGAGCTAGAACGATCGTCGTCGTCTTGTTTTTCTTCTTGTTTAGACTTAGAAGCGCATTACCGCCACGTATCTCTCAAATGGACCATTGACACTCCCAGTTGAGATTGTACATAGAGTGTCAATGGTCCATTTGAGAGATAGGTGGCGGTAATGTGCTTTTAAACAAGAAGAAAAACAAGATGATGATCGTTCTAGCTCTACATTGCAGTCTAACAGAACTCTACATAGCAGTCTAACAGAGGTAAAAAAAAAAAAACGATTTAAATACTGTTCGGTTTCTCACAAAAAAAACGCTCGTTTTGTGTCTTAAGACATCAATGTGTCGTCACGAGCCGCAGGGTTAATTTGGATTTGTCTGTGAATGTTTTTTTCACTCTCATAGATTTGCATGTACTTCCCATTGCCAGCATTATATGACTGACAGAATGAAACAGTTGGAGTTAAAAATCTCCGTTTGTCTTCTAATTAAGAAAGAAAGTCACCTACATCTTGGATGCCCTGGGGGTCAGCTGATAAACATCAAGTTTTCATTTTTGGGTGAACTATCCCTTTAATGCATAGAATGATAAATGCTAAAAACAGTGTTATTGATTTTCTCACTTATCTCACAGTTTGCAGACCAAAAGTTGACTCTGACTAGTTTACTGATATAATAAAAGGCTGTTATAGTGACTGGATGCAAAAGGGAATAGAGGAGCTGTACTGTGAAGTATTACAATTAAATACAAATATATAAATGTTTATGTCATACTTTTTTGAGTTTCATTCACCATCTGTCTGCTTTTTTAAAAAATAAAATAAAGTTAAAGAACACAAGTCTGGAGATATTTTATTCCTCCTCGTCATACGTTAACAATGCTGAACTTGCTGAATGGCAACCCATTTATTAGAGAATATGGAAAAATTCTTATATTAATATAGTAATTAAATGTGTACTACCAAATGATATTTACATGGTCGAAATGAAACAGCGCAAATTAAAAACCTCTTTACAGTTTATTTGTGTCGTGGTACTCTCATATGTGCATCAAAAATTTACACGGAAGAGAGGAAATTGTTGAATATTTTGGGGGTTTTTTGTTTGTTTTTTTGCATACAAAAAGTATTCTTGTAGCTTCATAAAATTACGGTTGAACCACTGATGTCACATGGATTATTTTAACAATGTCCCTAGAGGGTGAGTAATTAATGACAGAAATGTAGATGATAAATATGACAGAGAACTTACAGAGCTGCCATCCACCAGCATCAGTCCCAGAAGCAGCAAAGTCTCACCTTTGCCAAATAAGCTCAGAAACAGAGTTATAGTTAACTGAAACAAAAATTTAAATCATAAAAAAAAAAAAGTAATTTAAGTTAAAACATAATTTTATTTCAGGTACGTTTTCAGAACATCTCATTTTCATTTACTTTGTATACCAAAATTACAAACTAAAACTGCAATAAAAATAAATAAAAACTATATAGATCATTAAAAAATATATATAAAAATGACAAAAACAACAAAATGACTTAAACTTTAACTAAAATTAAATTCAAATGAAAACAGGAAATTAAAAAAAGAATAATAATACAAACTTTAATAGAATCTAAACTATACTAAAATAACACTTCTCAGAAACACTTTGGAGACATCAAGCATATAGTATTTTATTCATAAGACCAAATCCATGACAAGGCAGTGAGATTTTTTTTTTGTTGTTTTTTTTCTTTACAAGTTGTCATTTTTAAAGATACAAGATACATAGTTTTGTCATACTGAAGCTGTTTCCGTTATACAGTGAAGGACTGAATTATGTACGTTTAAGTCCAGAACTTTGTATTTCAGCTACCCAAGCTTAAGTAATCAAGAAGTATTAGATGCTCTGCCTGAATGTGTTAGGGGTTTCACAGCCAATTTGTCACTACAAATTGCTAAATTGAAGGCTAAAATATTCAAGATATTCATTTACCTTATGAACACACAAAAATGTCATGTAACAGTCATAACTAAGAATTTAGAGCTCTGATTGATATAAATGATTGCTCATAAATGAGGCAAAATTGCTGATTGACTCATTAAATGCAATGACGAATGAGTTTTTGGGCATTCGATGCGTGTCCGTTTATGAATGAAGATCTGATTGACGTGGCGGATCTGTTAGAACGTCAGCGATTGCATGTTATTCCGCACATGGTGACTGACCACACATCCAACAACAGATGTATACCAATGAAAAGCAGATAAAGGAAAGATACAAATACTAATTCAAAGCTATTTATATCTTTTCACCCCATCACAGTTGGCTTTTGGTTGTGAGATTGTTATCATCAACATTATTATTAATAGTATTATTTCTTTTAAATTTACATATTTATCTCAATAACATACTCAACAGAAAGGACACAGCATGGCGATCCTGACTCTAGAATATTTACAGCAATCTACCCGAAAACAAGACACATTTAAAACATAAAACTCCTTCCGTGAGAGTGTCACCGTCACAAATGAACGGGTAACCATGGAAACAGATTGCAGGCTGCTGGAGGATACAGTCACGTGTGCAGGGAACGTTGGGCTGCGTTCAAAATAGCATACTACCGTACTATGCATACTAGTATACCGCAATGCAGTGTGCACGATGTTTTGCCAAAATGTGCAATATAAAAGAGCACAAAGAACAGGATAGTAAATCCCTTGAGTACGTGACATTTATTATTTTGACAGACTGACTAATCTTAAGACAGATTTCTAGGTTAAAAATAACAGATGGTTTACACAGTATGCAGCACGCTAATATTTCATTCCAAACACAGCCCTCCTTTTTTAGATCATAAAAGAGGAAATTACCTGACAGGATGTGATGAAAAAAAAACAAAAAAAACTGTCATATCTGTTTGATGCAAATTTAAATATGCCATCTCTTCATAAATAAAACTACACACATTTTCCTGTAATATTACCTGAATGTCTTCACATCATGATTGTGAGCTGTTGCATGGCCCTGAATTGCATTCATCAGACTGAATGAGGTAAATATTATTGTACGTGATTATTGTGTGAAGCCAGCAGGGGGATCTGCTCTGTTCAGTCTCAGCAGCGCCGGTCAAGGTCAGGACAAGGGCTAAGTCAAAGAGCAGAACAACTGCGTCTACCAGTCGGCATCTGTGACAGACTCGGAGAGACAAAACAATGCACAAGGGTTGTTTTCTGATGTCCTGAGCTTGTTATATAATCACATGGCATCTACGTAAATGGCATTCACTTTTTCATTGCTTCACAGGACAGAATTGGGGTATTTTATTCTTTATTGGTGTAATACGAAGCAATATTTGTCCTGCAGATTACTGGATTAATTTATCCAGTCCATTGGTGAAACATTCCTGCATTCAGTGTGTTTCCTAATGAGCGGAGACTTTTCATTTTACTCGCTGTCTATAAGCATCATACCTCTCTGAAGTTTCTACCTGCAAACGTTCAAAGCATGAGAGGTGAGCTATATCAGGCTTAAAAGCTAAAAGCGTCAGTCCAACCTGACAATCATACAAGACAGCAGACAATGGTAAGTAGAGGGGCTGTCAGGTTTGAGAGCTGGAGAAATATTATTCGACTGAATGCCCAAAGCACTGTGCTATAGCATATCCAACTGGATGAATCACACAATGTCGATATCTGAGCAATATTTTACCCCAAAGTAAATGAAAAGAATAATAATTTTATTGTGCACAAAGAAAATAAAGTCTATTTTATGATCGCTTCATGACAATTAAGCACATTCCCTCACCTCACCCACTATTACTGTGAATCTACATAAATAAATAAATAATAATAATTGTTATTATTATTATTATATGAATAAATCTTGATATTAATTAAAGATATAATTATTGTAAATTATGACAGTTAATCAAAGCTAAAGTAAAGGTAAATAAATACTTTTACTTGTAGCATTAATAATAATAATACAATTATTATTACTATTATTGTTGTTGTTAATAATAACAATAATTCTTATTATTGTTATTATTAGAATAAATATTTATTTGACTGAATATAATCATTAAATTATATATATATATATATATATATATAAATGGTAATATTTGTATCACAGCCTTAATTGCATGCTGATTTAAATAAAAAAAAATTGGCAGGATGATTTTTATAACTGTATTACTGAGAATCATCAATGAAAATCAACTAAAAAACAAAAAAATTAATACCTCTAGATGCATTACTATAATTGTGGATGTTTAGCTGTGATGGAAATGTCATAATCACAACACAAACAATAATAAAAAGTATACACAAAAACTCAAAACTGAAACATCTGGACGCATCACAGTAATTGTGGGTGTTAAATACTGAGATTAAAAAAAATGGGAAATATCATCATCTTTGCACAAAATAGAATACCTTATTGTTTATTTTGACTTTGGGGTCAAATATGTTCCAGATATGACTTGAAGTGATTCACCGAACCATCTCTAGATCCATCTCCACCCAGCCTGCCGACCTGCAATCCGTCCCACTTTCTCATTCGCAGACAGATGGTGCAGGATACTTGCATACCGTGATGTAATGAAGCATCTGTTTTCACCTACAGTCATCCCTATTTGTACAGTATTTACATCGCGGTAAAATCAGAAACGTACATTAAACCTTCTACTACATCGGAACAGACAATCTGTAGACCTATCAACGATTCCAGGTCACGTCCTACTGCCTTGTCCTTTTTAGTACAAACCCAGTACAGCAATGTATCAGAATCGGACAAATACATATTTACAAACAATCCTGGTCTTCGGATTCAAACCTCTGATCGCCTTTTGCTTTTAGACATTGTGTGTGTGTGTGTATGTGTGTTTGTGAGCATAACCCTCAAAGCCATGCAATCAAACATGTGAAGTCATATTTTGCCTTTTCTACACCAGGACTATATATAAAAAAAGAAATCGAACTGATGTATCCACCCCAAAACCATCTCCCTAATTATATAGTAGAAAAGTTAAATAAACAAGCAATCCATCTCAATGAAGAGAATAAATGAACTGATAAACATTGAAATAAACAGACAGACCACTAAGAGCCTATGTAGAGTATTCAGCTCAGTTCATGTCGAGAGAACAAGAGAAACTGAGGAAGAGAATAAAGAGATGAGGCCTATGTTACATTTGAGAAGGCTGCCAGGCGCCTCGTAGTGGCCAAGCCCAGGAACAGACATCTGTCGTGAGGGACAGCAGTTGCCATGGTTACCCTTTTCCTCCTTTACTCAAGGTAGATATCTTCGGTAGGACAGGCGTATTCTAAGTGCTCCTGGTAGTACTCCTGGAACGCCCGTCTGAAACAAGCACACGGAGACATACGAGATCAGAGTTTGCACTTGTGTGTTGCGCTTTGTAAAAAGGGTTTTGTTTTGCTTGTGTATTGTATTGGTCATGTATTG
>SCHK01354109.1:0-22655 GCA_004124795.1 Poropuntius huangchuchieni
GTTGTTCACTGATGAGCTGCGCAAAACCACGCTGATAATGATAACCGGCTTTACTGTTGAGATGCGCATTAAATATTGCACGACAGTTATCGTGCAGCCCTAAATACTGGCCACCAGGCTGCACAAATATAGCCATGAAACCTCCAACACTATTTTGGCCGGTGTTTCAGTTTCATTGTCCAATATATATATATATATATATATATATATTTAAATATATATATATATGAAAATTGATCCTCCCCAATGTTCAAGACATATCTTCTGCCTTGGTTCAGGGTTGGTTCAATCAAGTCACTAAAAATGAGTTATACTTTCTAACTCTTTCTAACTCTACTCATTTGAGAAAAAGAAATATTTAGGATGAATCAATTCACTAAATTGCTTCCAAACTACCTACTTTTAGTGAGCAACGCAACAACGCTTTGTGTTTTTGTAGTGCAGTACAGATCTAAATACTACCATACATTATTTTAATGAAGAGATGTTAAAAAGTTAACCATTCTCTTACAGTATTTATCCAGCTCAGCAGACTTCATTTATGACCATTAAAAAAAAAAAATCTTCTCTGAATAGAGATCTGAAGCAGCTTATGATCACTTTTCCTGTGGTGATATTTTTAATACACCTAATACCTAACACAATCACAGCCTGCCTGTGTCTATGCAAATGATCCATCTGCTCTAGGGAACCTCATGAGGGTCTATTGTGGAGAGCAGCGTGATTGGGTCCTATTGTCTGTCTTATCTGCTATGTTCGTTGCAGATTGGAAAGCACTGCTCATTTCCTTGTCTTTTGATGCCAATGAGAGTGGGATTTTTGACGGCAGACATTCTGTTGCTATTGCTGCTGGAAACCTTTAGACACCGTGATGATGAGTGACTATATTTATTTATTAAAGTTTAAATTTATTCTCATTAAAAAAGAAGAAAGTCAATCAAATCACTGCCATCTTTTTAAAAGGACATGTATTAACTTGGGTAAATGTAAACAAGAGTTCAGTTTGTATTCATACTGATAAAAGTTGTTTTCCTGATTTAGCAGAACTAAATTTGTCTTGCATGACAGGTTATTTTTCATTATCACTCCTAAATGTGTAAAGCTGTTTACCTCATCACGCCAGCTATAAAATATGCTTTAGCTTTTCAGTCAAGTTTATGTTATGTTTTATGTATTGAAGTCATGGATGAAGTTGGATGTTGCCTCATAAACCAGACACTAGCTATTTGTAACACCAAGATAATGAAAGTTAATACTGGCCAATAGTTAACAAAACGGCACATTAATCAAGCTATTCATTATAGAAGAAAGATGACTGCGCTGCTGTATCCAAACAACACAATGAGCACCCTTTGCTTTACCCTCATATATTTTGCAACGTGTTTTCTTGTATTTAATATTCATTAACGCTTCTATTTAGGCCTTAAGTACCGACTCAATTTGTCTCTGGCTTATAAAGGACTACGGCTGTGTAAATTCAATCCTGCTAAAATGTTTTATTGCCCTAATCCATAATATGTAATTGCATTCATAACCAGAACAATATATTTGTGCCAAGAAGCAAGCAAACAAACAAATGCATTAAAAAATCATGACAATTTCCCTTTTCAATCAGTGACTTGAGGTCATTTTGAAAGCAATCATTTCATCTGTATAAATCAACAGCTCCCCCAGATGGGTCAGCGTACCTCCCTGAAATTAATTTTAGAGATGCATATGTTAAGCAAAATGAAACAATAAATCACTTGCATTGGAAGAAAGACAAAAATTGGATAGAGTGAGAGAGTCTGTGGGATGGAAAGAGAGAGAAAGTGTATTTGCATGAGCACACGAGCAGGTTTAAGTGTCTGTGGGCGTCCTGACTGGGTTTATGCATTTGCCATCTAGCAGGACCTTGAGGGTAGACCTCACACGTTCATTTCCGCAATCACTGTCATTCACCTTAGACACAATGACCACATTTACGAGCCCCAGCATCCAATTTACATGAGAGCTCATAAAACCTGACCACAATTTTATATCATTGGCCATTAATGACAGGGATCACTGCCTTCACCATCAGGACAGAAGAAGAATGGAAAATGAAGCCAAAAGGGACATCAGGCAGCACGTATGGAAGGACGTTAAACTCACATACACACATCATTACTGTCATGAATAACGGTGGGTCAATAAGTCATAAAAATGTCTCTTGTTAGCGACCTCTTGTGTTTTTTTAGACCTCAGAATCAATGACCCCTAAAACTTATAAAGCGTCTGTCCACAATGTTTCAGCAATAAACTTTTTTCTGTTCCACACAGTACATAGTCAGTTATTTTAAATATTTGCTTAATATTTTATTGTCAAATAATGTCTATTTTAGTATTTTGAAATAATAATGTAAAACATATTTCTGCAATTTTATCCACATGATCAACTCCACTGCTTATATTTTTACTGTTGTTTTACTCTCTTAAAAATTAATGTCATTTGTAAAAAGATGAAAGTACCTGGCACAAACAATTACAGTATAACAATATTCCCAAGAAAAAAAAATAAAGGAAAAATTACATTGTCAATTTTTCATATTAGAACTTTTAAATGACATGGGGGGGTATGACTAAAATGGCAACATCCACTCAGTTATTTAAAATCCACTTCTATGTTTACTTAATTATGATACTGGTACAAATACTAACTAACTGATTAATGAAAATGGCTCACTGAACATTTAATGTAAAAATATATATTGTGAGTTTAATATTTTATCCAACAACATGTATATATGTGGAAATGTACTGCATAAGAGGAATGACCCAGTTTTTCTGCAGAGATGGTTTGTAGATGAATCTCTGTTCTGAGAGAAGCTCTGGTGCACTTTCCATCACACTGCTGAGGGAATTTATTGTTCCATGCACAAAAACTAAATCAATAGACGATTATGTGGATGGAATGGTCAGACATTATCGCTCTACCGAATCATGCCTGCAAACACACACATATACACAGACTCACAGATAAGGGGTGAGATGGATGTCTCACTAAAAATACAATAGCAGTCAATCGATAGTGCCGAGATGGATCCAGATTCCGTCAGAGATGAAACTGTTACCTATCCATATTAAAAACTCATAAACAAATCCAGCTAAGACAACATTAACTGTCATTAAGAGCAGCAGTAATAAAGCGCTCAGGGAATAACAAAGAGAACACTTCATATATTAAGAGTTTGGCTCTGGTTGTTTTGAAAAAAAGAAGATAAACACTAAGGTTTAGACAAAAAGTTTCTTTTTTTTAAGCAACTTGATCGGTAAAACAACTCTTAGAGTAGTTTACCCTAAAATGTGGAAATGGAGATACAAAATCATCTTAAAAGTATAAGAAAAAAGTGTTGTCCACTATATTCCAAGTCTCCTGAAGCAGCACAGTAGCTTTTTTCTGATGAACAAACCAAAATTGAAGTTGTTTTTCAGTGATTCCAGTGATTGGTGAACCGTAACAGATTTGTTGATTTGAATTAATCATTCAGAGTGGTTTTTGAATCAATTGGTTCATTGAACAGACTTATTTTTATTTAATTATAGTGTTTTCAACTATCCTTATTAATGCCAAGTTCTGTCATGACTCTAGTGGGTAATGGGTAATTAACGCAAACTGGTGATTTTCACAGCGTTAAACCACTTGGCACAAGCTGATTGGTTCATGTTGCTTTCGCAGCCAATACTGTTTTATATTTAAATGGCTGCTTAGCATTCAGAGCATTTTGCAGTGCACCTCAGAGTTCCTCTGAAACCCTCCATCTTCCCCAGCTCCACCTGTATAGATATGCTATGGGTTATTATATACTCACAGCACTGTATCAGTGGCAGCGTCGGGACAAAAATCAGGTTGTGTGTTCCAGCCTTTATTTGAAAACAAGAGTTTTAAAAAGAAATAAAAAAAAATCCATTCCATAAGAATTGTTTATTGTTACATCTGCCTTGAAGTCTCATTAAGACACCATATAGAACTACTAATGAGAGGATGTTAAAATCTTCACTGAATAAAAGCTTAAATTAAACTCCAATATAAAGCTTGAGAAGACTTATGGACCCATTTCATGATAATTTTATGGTCCTTTTTTGTGTTTTTCCTCATTCACTTTTTATTTTATTGAATATAACTGTCAGAATATTTTCCTTTTGTGTTCTAAGGAATATGAAAAGTCATACAAGGTTAAAACGAAAGGGGGGGGGGGGTTGGGGGGTGAGTAAATTATTAGTTTCTGAGTGAACTCTCTTGCAAGTCTGTTTAAGTCTGTTATTTATGTGCAGGAATTGCATTCAGGTTGACAACACATATAAAGCACTCTGATTTAGTATAATAAATATGTAGAAAAATAAATGAGTCAGAAGCATTTTAAAAGCCAGAGCATGAAGTAAAAAAAGACGAGTTCAGACAATGCCCGAACCTTTCTAAGAATTCTCACACATCTTCCAACGAGAGTGTGGCAGACAGGGTGATGTCTTCTGTCTCAGAGCAGTGTTCCATGGTGACCCGAGTCGACGAGCTAGAATACAGTTGGAGACACAGTTGGAAACATTCACACACATATTTGAGTTCGGACGCCAAGAGAAGTGCGAACTGGGAACTGTTTTTGCAGAAAGTGAAACTCTGAAAGCACAAGCATAAGCTGCCCTCTGTGACAAAGAACAAAAGATGAGATGCCAGAATGCCGCCTGAATGTTTGTGGCAGTTTTTGTTTGTACGTGACTATGCACTCTGCTCATGAAAGAACAGACTAGACTAGACAACATAATCAGTCTATTTAGATGCTTCTAGTTAGCAGTGTTCACTTTGAACACAAAACGCCTTGTGTACCAGCAAAGTGTGCAGTTCTATGGCAACTCAATTTGAAGATGATGCAAAACACTTCTGTAACTCTCAAAACAAACTGAGCTACTGAAATAATAAGAAAGTATAATAATTATAGACACCAGAAAGAAATTACCCTTGACCAAAAGCAAAAGGACACCCATCCCTTCTGAATTTATTACTGTATGCTTGCTTCAAACTGCTCTAGGACCAGGTCAAGGACTCTCTATGCTATTATACCGATTAGACTCAATTTCAGCTGTCCTGAGCTCTGTAATGTTATCTCGACATGGCCAAATCTCATTTTAAACCTGTCTTGCTAAGTCAAATAAAATCAGATGTGGTTGTGTTTGTCCAGAATTCCAAGTAAACATTAAACATGACAGATGTTTCTTTAAGGGTTTCCATCATTGTAGCGTATGGTTTTGTACAGTCCCACCGACCTTTCTAGAATGACCCTGAAATGAAGCTTTGACCAGTGTAATCAGGGCCAATAGGATCAAATTCTCAGCGTTTTGTCCTCTATGCTGATATGATAAAGGACATTTGTTAGACATCTGTTGACCTCAGGGATAGGCTGGGACAAAAAGCAGCCCACGACTCACAGTATGCTGGCAACACAATTCAATTACGTAAAGAGAAAAAAACACAAAACAAATAAATAACAGTGAAGCATTTAGATTGTTGCATAGATAAAAATCTTGAAATCACAGAGAGTGTTCGTTTCAAATTGATTTCCCCCCACATTTTCAGAATAACATTAATAATTATATTAATTCGACAATATATTTGAACATTTAATAGGTCTTATAGCAATTGTTTTAAAACAATAATAAAAAAAAAAAAACATAATTATTCATAAAGTGAAAAAGGTGTGGTAAACAGCCAATACTGAAAATAGAAATTTTCCTTGCACCCTATATTTTAAATAAAATAAAATATTAATAATGTTATACTAAAATGTTAAAAATAAAACAAATCGTAGTAATTGGCATAATATATGATTCTGATTATATTGGTATGATTTTTGTATAATTGGCATGATTCATTTTTTAGCTCATCATCCATCATTCAACTCGACATGTTTGGCTTTTAGCGAGTGAAGAGACTCAGATAGCGGCAGATGTGGGATAGGGCAGCCAGCAAAGAGGCAAAGAATTACATTTACATTGCACATATTTGCCTTCTAGAACTGAGAAAAGTCCCACTGCTACCTATGGCCAGTCCCTAGCTTACCCCAGGGTACTGAAAAAAGTCTGTCCTCACTCTGCGTGGTTGACTCTTTATTCTTCAATCAGACCCCAGTATGTCCCTGTGCTCCTCATCAGCATCCAGCAGCCCACACAGCCCCTTTCAGCTGGGATCTAACACGCACGCTGCTTTACAAATATATTGGCAACGTCTTTTTTTCTTTTGAATGGTAACAATTGGGTGTTATCATATAGTGTGAACACACGTTTTTGACAAACAACCTTGCAATTCAATTACAAAGTAATTTCCTATCTAATGCCTTGAAGTGAGAAAAATCCAAACAAAGGTAAAATATGTCTCTCACCCTTCCCCTGTCTCTCTCTTTTTTCTTATTATTTCTGTTCCTTTGTTTCTCATGGTGTATCGTTGTGCGCCAACACTGCCAACCCACACAAAGCTTTTAATTTTTAATGTGCTGCCTCCTGCCTGGCCATTAAAAAAAGCTTCAGTGCATTTTCTTCATTTTTCAGTCTAAGTGCAGAAAACTCTATTGTCATTGCAGTATAAAACCACCCACCCACACACATACACACACATATTCACTGGATTTTCTTTATTATTCGAGGTAAGAGGCAGGAGTGTTTTTTTTTTATTATTATTATTGTGCCGTATACGTACTCCCAAGCTTAAACACATATTTCTCCTATGATTTGTGCTCATTAAAAATGAGCAAAAATAGGTAGGAAAAAGTTTTTCTGTGATTATGTTCCCATTCACTGACACACACATACACACATAATCCACAATCAATGTTCTCTCTATGAAATGGGCCCAAAAGAGCCTCTCGGCAAGCTGCTGCTTATACAAAAGACAAGCGCACAATATCCAGTTTAACTAGACATCAGGTGTCAAGCTCTCTCCAGCAAACCCCCAACTGAGAGAATGAAAAATGTGAACAAATCTTCCTTCCATTACTTCAGAAACACCCAAGAGAGGGTATTGCAGCACAAAATCAATGCGTGAGCGGCAAAAACAAATCCAAATTCAAAGCCACCAGAGAGAAAGTACACGACTGAAAACTAGATAATGGCAAGCGACAAATTTAACTGCAGCAGAAATATTCTGCAAAACAACATCATTAAATGAATCTAAGAGATGGACACATCTCACAAATTCAGAAATGAACTTTCACCGTTGTTTATTTTCATGCTAATGGCCCAAAATTATTCTGAGAACTGTGAGAACATCTCACTTTTATTCAGCAATTAAACTGATCAAAAGTGACAACAGAGACATTTATAAAGTTACAAAGTTACAATCTGTGTGAAATAAATCCTCCTTATTCTATTCATCAAAGACACCTGAAAACAGTTGTGTTAAAAATATATTATGTTTTCCACAAATCATTAAGCAGCACATCCGTTTTCAACATTGGTAATAATAAGAAATGTTTCTTGAGCAGCAAATCAGCATATTAGAATGATTCTAATACAGTCAAACTATGAAAACTGTTCAATAAAAAAGTTCAAACCAAAAATGATTGTTCTATGGCATTGCACGAAAACAAACTTTTATTTTTAAGAGTGTATATGTAGATGCCACGGTACTTAATAAGATTAAGAAATTAAAAACACTCTCAACATGTATTCATGTTAAGTTGTTTTTGAACAAATTAAAAGATAAACAAAAAAAGTTTGTCATTGACCCATTTAGGGTTAGGGTTATTTTATACAGTATTTAAAAGAAAACACTCACTTGAATAACTTTCTATAAAGGGTACACAACAGATGGTGGTGATTGCTTGAAAACAGGTTTTAACAATAACTAATGGCTACCTGTGGACGGAAGAGTTTAAAAAAAGGGCTGCACACTCTCTCTGCGTGTTTGGACGTGGCCTTGAGGAAGAGAACACACACATATGGTGTTGACCATCACACTCCGCAGCGACAGACGGAGCAGACTCATTACCGAACAAAACGACAGGCAGCGTGTCGGAGGGGAGGTTTCAGACAGAGGAACAGGACTGCTGTGTGGAGAGAATATGAAGGAAAACAGAGAAGGATGGACAGTGAGTTCTTCTCCTTTGTCTTGTTCTAACACTTACTGACAGCTAAACATGGCTACAAAGACCTTTGAGTAATGGGATAAAGTCAGAGCTTTTGTGTTGGAAGATTTTTTTTTATTTAATATAATGACAGCTGCACATTTAGGGGTTAGTTTTGGTTTAGGTAGCACTGATTACACAACATTAAAAGCACTCACCGAATGAATAAAAACATCTGCGTTTAGCCTTAATCAATTATGTCATGAATCATCATGAGAGGGATTTGTCTGATGCTGTAACAATGTTGTTCCATTAAACCAAGCACATCCTTATAATGCCTCTGTGGAAATTACCACAATTAGGGTAATCTCCTCGTCCCTTGTGTTGATCCTTCTCACTTAACGGCCTGGGAACAAACGTTTTGTTACCTACTTTTGTAAAACTGCTTAAGTTTGGTAGCTGAACAGTGCAAACTTTTTTGTCAGCCGAACACCTTTGATGGAAAATATTTACTTGAAGTATACTTAATAACATTTTAAATAGCAATTTATTGAAACATTTGCATGTTTATGGTTTTCTAATATCAGTTAATGTTCAAATAACAAGGAGATAATAAGTAAGTGTTCTATCTTAATTGTTTTTATTTTTAAATTATGTATATATGGCTGCACGAGTTGGCCAAAATGATGTTGTGAATAAATTAGTCGCATACTGTGATTGAAATTTTAACTGATGCTGAGACATTCAGATATAAAGAAAAATACACATTATTGCTAATGAAATTAGTAAAAATACCAAAAAAAACACAAAACTCTACAGTATTTTACAATAAAATTACGTATTGTGTTATGTTAAACCATTTGCAATTTTTCATTGTATATGGTTAAGTAACTTAGAGTCAACCAACATGCTTTTACTAGGGACTATATGAGAGTGTGTATTTTTAAAATCATATTTTGACTTTTTTGCGGCACACATGTAAATGAACACGGTACAGCTCATACTCTGAAACACGCAGAGCAACGCACTATACACTTCCATAAATCGCAACCTTTGACTTGATAATCGTGATTTGATATTTCACAACTTGTATTTGTTTTTGTATCAGTTGTATTTCTCCATGTGTTTATTTTAAATAACACTGACAAACTCTCTTGAGTTTTAAACCTTCTGCAATGTTACATTTATACAGTGTGCATAAGCATGATAAGTGTGTCTAACAAAGCCATTACTCTTACTGCCTGTAACACGACCCAAGCTATTCACAAAAGAGATCACACATTTAATTGGGTTAAAGTGACATATATTTGCCCCTTTAAAACTCCTGATGGCTTCTTGGGTGTCTCCAACAACATATCATTCAACATGACAATAACTGAGTGTATTTGTTCAAATCATTATCGGATGTTCAAAAACAGGCTTTCTGAACATTGTTTTCTTTACAGTGAAGTTGGTGATTTATAATCATATGGTTTTATTTTAAAAAATAAATTAATGTAACATTTCTCTTTTTGGATTTTTGCTCTATTGTAAATGTCATGATACATACATTAGTAAGTTACATCATTTTCAGAGAAATATGAGAGGAAATAAATGTCAAAGATGTCACATATGGAGGGTACGTGGAGCCTTTAATCTCATTTTAAGTCCGATTAGAAGTGCAACTGCAACGCGATGAGGATGATTCAAATAAAGTCCATTTAACCCATTTACATACTGTTCAGCATGGCACTGAGTTTATGTAAATTGAATCAGTCCAATTAGCATCCATTTGGGAGAGCTATTTTGGTCCATCAGTTTTTTTTTCCTTCTATTCATTTGTCACCATGGTAACGCCATTTACTTAGGTGAACCAAACAATGCCCTGTACTTTTGAACTGCAGTAGTGAGCTTAGAATTTGCCCTTTTTCTCGTCTTATAGCGCTTGTCTGACTGGAATGTGCACAAAGCTTTTCAGACGATCTGTGGATCTTTATATAATCCAAGTAAAACGGATACAAGGCATAATCAAAATGCCTCAAAGGGGTCAGGTTTGGCTGCTTAACATGGTTCAGTTAGTCCTTGCTGGTGCCTTATCTACCCTACCATCAGGACAGTCATTCAAATCTAGTGTATTGTGAAAAATAAATACACAGATAAATAAATATTTCATTATATTAATGTTTTGAATTCATTTTATTCAGTAATTAATTCCAGTTTAGTTATTGAAGACTGCATTAAAATAGCCAATTTAATATCCGAATACAGTTTATAATATGTTTTATTGTTTGCTTGTAGCAGCAAATTACATGGTATTCTAACTATAAAATGCATAATTAAAATCAAGAAACACTGAGTTCAAATGATTGCAAATATGGTGATAACAACCAGAAACAGAACACAAACTGAAGGCTGATCACAGAATAAGTGATTAAAAACAGAAGAAAGTAAATGAACACAATACTGAGCTTCACAAAAACAACTGAAGTCACGCAAGAGACAGGTGTGAACGATGTGCTGAAATGAGGAAATACAGGAGAAGCGAGGTGTCGCGGTCGCCCTGTGGGTGTGACGTGAAATCAGCGGAGCTGTCAAACTCATCTCTCAGATGTAAATAACTCCAGCTAGACTTAAAAACAGGAGAAGGAGCAGAACACTCTTGTGTGGCTCAGGTGCTTTGAAAATCCAATTTGAGCGCCGAGCACATGGAAATGTGAAAAGCGGGCTTTGATTGAGATAAGGGTACGTTGAAATTACACGTCCGTCTATTTTTCCTCTGTTCACACCATATCAGGGTTCACATGCAGAGAAAAACACTCAATACCACATGCTGGGGGTAAGTGAGTGCTTTATAGGCTCTCTGGAACGCGTTGGTAAACAGCACTAATATTGTTCAGCTATTTTTAAATATTCCTGTTTGTAAAATACAGCAAATCTCATTTCAATGCTTCTATACAGAGTTGCTACAAAACCCCTGTAAATATCATTTTTCAGTAAGCAGTCTGCTATACGCTTTTTAAGATCTTACTGATTTAAGTGATTAGAATTTCATCTTTCTTTTTGGCCACATAAATATCAGCAACTGCACCAATTTGCATATTTTTGAACAGTTTAAATAACTGAGTTGCTTTTTCCTCCTCAAGTGAGGATGAGCTCCATATTCTCCTAAAAACCCGATGTAATATGATACTCAACAACAAAAAAAGAAACACACACATATGCAAACTTTTATTTATTTATTTATTCATTCATTTAATATTTGTTTTGTATTAATGTTCAATGTTCAAATGGTTGAAAAAAANTATTCATTCATTTAATATATGTTTTGTATTAATGTTCAATGTTCAAATGGTTGAAAAAAAATATTTTCATGTCAGGCTATACAGGGTTAACATTAATGTTGAAGATTAACGATGCTCAGCTGTACTGCTGTACAGTAATTGCCAAAAAGTATAAGTACTGAAATACAGCACAATACTCTAAGGGAAAAGGTATTGTTATGCAGAACTTCCATTAACGTGATTTGTGCACAAAAGACGCTTTGATAAGAAAACATCTGCTGAAAACGTAAATCTAAACAAAACAATGGGATCCCTAGGAGCCATGCGACAATAAAAATAAAGCAATAAAGCATCTAGATCTAATCATGCTCCTGTTTTTACTAATCCAAACTGTAAATCTGGACTGAGATTTTTTTCCCAAACATATTTGATGGTTACGATTGAGATTTCAACCTGTGTAGAACTGCTGTAATGTTGATGCAGTCTATTGAAACACTGCGTCAACAGGAAGAGAAGACAGAATTATGTCCTCAGGTCAGGACATTTGGACATGAGTGTGACCTCTTCACCCTCCATGTCCCCAATTCTAATTACTATAAGCACACTGTCAGATTCTGACACATGGAGTTGCAGAAAAACATATTAAACCTGCATGCTGTCAAGACATTTTGATTAAAAGTTGCTCATTCATTATTTAATGCAGAGAAGATGACACTTTGTTTCTTGAGCAAGTGACCTTTGCATGCATAACCTTTCACATACTGATGAATTCCTCCATACACTCCATCAGTCTGTTTACTAGCTTTCTGTATTCACACCTGTTTGATCAATATGACAGTTCAGTCACCCTTTATGTGGATGTTAACTTGAAATGTCTCAAGGAAGAAATCCACAGTAAAGCACTTGCTAATACAGCTTTTTAAAGATGTTTAAAATGGTCCTTTGCATTTCTGTTTAGCCTGCTTCTATATTTTACAGTTTTAAATTCCCAAGATGATTTTAAAGATAATTGCAATTAGTAAAGTATATTTTCATTAATATATTAAGCAACACAACCGTTTTCAACATTGATAACAATTACCAATGTTTCTTAAATCTGCATATTAGAATGATTTCTGAAGGATGATGTGACTGGAATAACGGCTGCTAAAAATTCAGCTTGCAACACTGAAGCTCATATCACTGAAAGGAAGTATATTTCTATTTATGATTGAGCATCTTTCACATTCACACATCCAACAGAACCATCACATTCACTTCAATTACCATCACAACAGCTGGATATCGAACACTTAATAAAATCCTTACACGGCCAAGCTCAAATGTCACTGTGTTGAGCTGAGCCCATCGATATTTCCATCCTGACCTTTAGCTGTGTTTACCTACCCAGGACATCCTGGGCTGGCTAATCTAATAGCACACAGTGGAGGTGGCAGGAGAGAAGACTGACCGCAGAGTGCTTGCTTTAGTATCGGGCAACAGCAGAGATTAATGCTTCAGGGTATCTTCACACAGGATATTTAAAGTCAAAGAATATACATGACTACAGTAACTCCCAGGTAAAGATTAAGTCATTTATTTTTAAATACACAGAATGACATCACAGAAATATTTGTCATACAATGTTTCCATATTTTTTTTAGTACTACAACCTAATTAGTAAGGCTCAAGTATCTACAGTACTTGCCAATGCCAATATTTCATTAGTATAACTAAAATGGTCTTTATTACAAAGATCCACTTTAAAACTAAAAACTATCAATGCTTTAGTTAAAAAACAGACTCATCAAGTCTTATCTCACCTTCCTCTTTAATGAGACACCCAAGCTTATCTTTTACAATTTTTGACAGCTCTGAGGACAATCATGAAGAAACTTTTTTAAGATAAGTAAAGTGTGCTACTGCATAAGTGTACCTCTTTTTGGTAATTTATTATATATGCACACACAACAACAACAAAATTACAACAGAATTTCAATGAAGTTCACTTAAGTTATACACAGTTTTGACAGGTAGCTCTTAACCATTGTATTTATCAGCCATCATCTCTTAAGGTGTTTAGATGAAGCACTGAGGTGTCCTGGTCTGTGAACAAAAAACAAAAAAACAAAAAAACACTTGTTCAGAGTATTATGTAAGTAAGTACAGCTTTAAAATTATGGTTCTTTGTGTTTTGACAATAGAAAGTGTCTGGGGAGTGTATACTTCATAATTAAAACGTAAAATTTGTTAAGAACTACTGCTATACTCTGCATACTGCATACATACTAAGGCATACCAACAACTAAATCTTACATTTTGAAGCCTGGTATAAACCAGGATTTCTGAAACTTTTTATTTTTTAATCTTTTTTTGAACCAAAGACCCATTTCATAACCTCACACTGCAGCAAAGACTAAAGCAAAAAGCATTGCAAATCCCCACACTGTCAGTCAACTCTGCAGTTCTGCATTCTCATTACAGCTTTTAATTTTATTTGTTTAGAAAGGCATTCAGAAAAACCTGTAAATTTAAGAATGCAATAAGTAACTTTATGAGTTATCACTGTATCTTTCTCTAAACCAGGGGTTCCATACCACATTCTTGGATCCCCGCAACACTACATGTTTTCCATGTCTCCTTAATCAAACACATCTGATTTAGATCATCAGCTCTTTAGTAAAGACTCCAAGACCTGAAATGGGTGTGTCAGACAAAGGAGAGATGCAAAACGTCTAATTTATTCAGAAATAAAACTCCTACATCCCAATTCATGCTCCTAAATTGCACTTAAGATCTCTAATCTCAAATACTTTGAATGAATCGTTGAATCAATCACTAAACTGATTTGTTCAAGCACAGTGATTTATTTAGGGATGAAACACCCATGTGCTGCCCAGAGATACTTATCGTTTGATTCTCTGAATTCATTTGCAATTACTTTCTTTGGTGGAGTAAAAATAGATACAAAATCTGAAAATGTTAACTTTTTGTTAACTGAACTGCTGTAGGTCTTTAAAGCCGTATCATACTCTCCTTGTGCCTACAGGGAAAAACGACACAACTCTTGCTACAGTGATATAACTTTTTTTAAAAACTACTAAACATATTGTTGCTATTGCTAAATATGGTTAACTACAGTTTTTTTCCTGATCTTTTGCATATTTTCTCATTTTCAAATAAATTTTGCTTTAAATACTGGAATGTTATGATTCATTTCAATTGATTCATGTTGTGATTTTAGCTGACCGGTTTGGTACAAGTTATTTATTATTATTTTTTTAATATCTCTGGAAAATGACAGAAATAACCCAGACTGCTGGAGTTAAAGTACTCTTCACATATAGCTTTGAAGGAGCAGGCCAGAAGGTCCATGCGGTAAACCCGTAAATCCAGCCAGTTGGATAGATGTATGAACTTTTGATCTAAGCCAAATCTGAGAGAGTAAACACAGCAGTGTAACACATCATATTGTGAATGAACGTGACGTGAGGTTAATGTAAAGCTGCAGGGTTTTCTGGCATCTCCACTATGGACAGCTCAGGCAGTCTGACATGACACACTCCTCGTAATCTTCCCATGAGTCTCGAGGCTGCTTTGATGAAGCAGCAGCACATAAAAAGATCCTGGCAAAGGGTCTCTTAAGAGCTTTTTCAACAACCTCTAAGGCCTCACCCTAACTCATTTATATTCTATTGATGTGACTTACGTTTTCAGGGCACAATCTGGAATAGTGACAACTGGCAAGGAACGGTGGCGAATGGATTAACAAAGACCTTCAAACAATAACGTTACACAGATGTGTCCACTTATGCTGCTCTTATTGTGTATTATAAAACCGTTTTCAGAAGTGGAAGTAATACAAGCGTGTCAGAAGGGCTATTGTGCTACTTTCAAAGTCTAAACTTTAGAACAGAGACTCGATTAAAGCGGCAGAAAGACATTGATGACCACTGACACAGAAGTGTCATTAAACACTGGAAAATTAACAGGAATATTTTGAAATGAATAATTTATATCCCTGTACGCACGTACACAGGACGCTGTTTTTCTTCACTCTCTGACATTTGGGTTGTCTGCTGAGTATTGTCTCCTCTAATTTCCAATTCAGCTCTCCTGCAACCGACTGACTCTCTCTCTCATTCCCCCATGGTTTTCTCCTCATTAAGCAAACACTAGGATCCGTATCAGCTGCCATCTTGATTTCTCACGGATAAATCTTTTGTTTTCCCGCAGAGCCTCCTCCGCCACTGCCATTTCATCAGGTGTCTTCATCTGAAGCAATCTCGCAGTTTTATCCAAACATTTCAAATCTGCGAAAATGGCTGTAAGGTTTGAAAACATTTCTAAATGGATCTATGCCTCTGGCATGCTTTATTTTTAATGATCATTTAGCATAGGATGGGGAGATGGTTGTATGCGAAGGGCAAAACAAAAACATTTAATCTGCATGTGATTTATTCATTTCAGTTGCTTGCCAGTTTTCTCTATTTACTCTTTTCCTCTTCTCGTTGACCTTTGCAGTCACTTTCCTTGCATCTCACTTTACCTCTGAGGTTGAGGTTGAGCTCTCCAGACATCTCTTCATTCTCTGTTTTAATGATGGACAGTTATAAATGATGACCAAACCATTAAAGGAGGAGCTTCTTTCTCCTGTGGCTATAATGACCTCAACTGGCTTAGTTTCCAGACTCACTCAGTGAGATGATTAAAAAGCAGAGACCTATCAGGCTAAAAGACAATGACTTCTTTTTGCTCCAGCCATGGCTCAATGAGTCCTCTCAGAAACTATGAATCACTGCCGAAGCTTATGGAGGAATGAGCACCAAAAGTTGAGTATGTGACAAATAAATCATTTAGAGTTATTGTAGGACAACAATAATGTCATAAAAAAGGGATTCGGTCCAGTGATTCATTTAGTCCAGTCCAGACCATTCAAAATTTTAATTATAAATTCAAATTCATAAAAATACATAGAGGTCACATAAAAAGTTCCCAAAATACAGCTGGGTCCAAAAGTCTGAGTGTCTCTATTTTATGGATATTTCATGCAGTATTTTATGCCAAGATGATTTTACATTTTAATGCATTTTATACACAAAAAGACATAAGCTAGTTGCACTGCATCAATATATTTAAAGTCAGCTTCAATAGCATTTCATGCATAAAACCTATTTTGAAAAGAATTGCAGACTTTACTACTCATGAAATGCAACTGGCTTTTGTCTTTATGTGTATGAAATGCATCAAGGCAAGACATTAACCACTATTTTCAAGCACAGGTCAATTTTGAGATTTGGGGATATTTTGCTTCCATAACATGTCTTCTTTCAGACTCATGGAAAGAAAGCCTCTAAAATACAAATGTAAGTGCTTTTATCACACTTTATTTGTATCTGTAGATTTCAAGTGCAATACATATCTCATAAGGCCATTTTCTCAAAATAAGATTTTTTCTTCTTGCACTGAGCCAGAAATCTCCACTTCAGTAGCACTTACTCCAACTTTCCAGTTTTATATCTATATTCTGAGAACATCTTTCATTAAAGCATATGTGCATTTAACCATTAAATACTGTATTTTGTACCATACTACTGCATGTACTATCATTAGAATTTTACAATTAGTTATCTGTTAAAAAGACATTTTAACAGACACTTCAAGAAGCTAACACAACCAACTGAAACAGGCATAATTGAATCTATGTTTTCTGAATTTAATAAAGTCAATAGAATGTTCTACAGTATCCTATAGTACACTATTGCATTAACAAGTAACTGTAGACTAAGTGCTTTTCTCAAGGGCATAAACACTGGTGAAGAAGTAAAAGGTGTTAAAACAACTTTTTATAAGTCACCCTCTGAGATCAAACCAGTGATGTTTGTGTTAACAATCTTTTTAAACACTAGACCTATAGCTCTTCCACAATAGTCCATATCCCAAAAATAGTTTTACTGTTGAATAATCTTCTAAATTAGATATTTTAAAACTGGTTAAATACAATGCATGAAAACAATACACAAACACAGTTTTCTTAATGTTAATATGACTTTCTCTTTGATTAAATACAGACAAACAAAACCTTTTTGAGGACCTTCTTATATATTGTCTGATACATCTGCTGTAACATCACTGAGGTCTAATAAATCAGTTTATCACTGCAGACTGATCCAGTCACAGAGCAGCACATTAATAAAACCCCCAATTAAGTGTGCCACAGCGTAAACGACACTTTATGATAAATTGTCATTGGAGTTGTTTTTAAAATATGATCCAAATGGCTACATCAGTGTCAACCCATATTACTTCAGGATGAACTTATTGCAGATTTTAGAAATGATTAAGCTTAAGTGTTCATGCCCTTACACACACAATGTCTCTTACGCTCACCAAGGCTGCGTTTATCTAAAAACACAGTAAAAACAGTAATACTGTGAAATATTATTGCAATTTTAAATAACTGCTTTCTATTTGAATATATTTTAAGATGTAATTTATTCCTGTGATGCAAAAGTTGAATTTTCAGCAGCCTTTACGCCAGTCTTTAGTGTCAAACAATCCTTCAGAAAACATTATAATATGCTGATTTGGTGCACAAAACATGTTTTACTATCAATGCGTAATGCTTAGTATTTTTGTGGAAACTTTATTTATTTATTTTCAGTATTCTCTGATGAATGGAAAGTTAAAAAGAATAGAATTCATTTGAAATAGAAATCTTTTGAAACATTTTTTTTTTTGTCTCATTTGATTTAGTGAAAAGTGAATGCATCCTTGCTGAATAAATCTTACTGACTCCAAACTTTTGAACGCTATATACACAATGGCTAGGTAATGTGCATTGATTCTGATTCTAAACAGATAAACTAGCTCAAAAAGCCCCTTTCATTTGTGTTTTATCTCATCAGATTCAGCTGTAAAATTACTGCTTGGGCCCAATTTGTGTTTTTGTATAAGAGACAGAGAGAAAGTGTGCAATATAGTGAGTGAGTAAGTGAGTGTGTGAGAGAAAAAGAGAGCGAGAGACAAAGAGAGTGAATGATGGTAATTAAGCCCAGGCTGCATTAGTAATAACATGTGTCCTCCAGACCTGCCATTGTTGCCTTATTAGTTAATGACTCTTGAACACTGTAGGATGTTGATGCCACAGCAGGTGCCATGATATCACCGTTAGGGAGGGAAATAAACAGGGCCCTCATGTATCTGAGGGATTTCATGGGCATTAAATCGGTGATAATATTCACAGGTTGATGATGGGTTTACAAAACATAAATACATTGCTTGTGGACTTTTTCTCAGGCTCATGGGTTGGAATACAAAACACTGGCTTACTTCTGAAGTACAGTATATATATCACATCCTTGACCTGCAACAGAATTAATGCTAATCTGTTTACTGACATAAAAGGACTCGGCGAGAATAAAGCCGCCTGATTTGTTGATGCTTATCATGAAACGCTTCAATCAGAGCTTGTTACTGAGTTTGTCTGTGCTAACAAGCCTAATGCGAGTTGAAGGCTTTGAATAATCTGCTTCATTTCGCTTAAATCACACAGCGGCCCACATCTTCAATATTGAATCTGTTCCATGTAGTTCATTCTGCAGACTGATGAGATGGCATGGTTTTATTCCTTCTATCTCCATTCAATCTTTTTGACTGTAATAGAGAATGTGTACGTCTCATCGAAAGGGAGAAAGAGCGAGCGATGGAAAGCAGGAGGCAAGAGAGTGCACTTTCCATCAGGTCCGTCCCAAGCAGGCAATTTGGGGCCCATTTCAGAGGTCTAATGGGAGATGGGCACTGATGGACAGCTCGTGTGGGTTACTTATTAATCCAGAAGAGGCAATTGGAGAACCTCCATCGACCTGCAGTAAATTAAATAAGGCCTCTCCAGAAATGGCATTATTCTCACTGCTCCCGTTCCCATCTCTCTCTCTCTTTCTCTCTAATCCCCTCCTTCCATTTTGATTAAATGAAATACAAAGGGAGATCTGAGCACTGGGAACTGATATTAATCACCCCCATATTCCAAAGGAAAACTCATATCCAGAGATTGATAGGACGAAACTGATATATTAATCACAAGAGGCAGATCTGCTATTTATTTTATGCCCCCAGCCTTGTTTGAAGAAAAACAGTGGACTGTGGGGTTTAATATTCACTGAAGGTCTGTTGCACTTCAGAGAAGATAATTAATGGATGGCTGAGGACCTTGTGTGCTGGCCCAATTTTAGCCTTACCAAGCTTTCGAATATTTTTAACTTTGTATCTATGGTTTAACATGGACAGAGTTTGAGAAGAGTCAAACATCGTGTGCAGTGATTAAATATCTGCACTGGCAAAGCAAAGGTTACAGGTCCTAGGAGCTCACTATGCACTGGAGACCAGCAGAAATAAGCCTATCAACCTTGAATATGGCTTTTGAGCCCACCTTGCACTGGGAGCTGTAAGCCGCTATGGATAACGGTATCCATTAACTGGCAAAAACGACAAAATATACGGTGCCTGAACCAGTGAATGTATTGATATGATAAACATATGCATATTGCTTTAAAGCAAAACAGTTTTAAATGTTTTTCCACAATTAAGTATTATTATTATTATTAATACTTTGTTTTGATGTTTATTTATTTGATAGATAGATAGATAGATAGATAGATTCTCTTTGCAAGAGCCTTTGGTAAGGCTGGATCATGAATGCATTGATATGAAAAATATTTCTGTAAATGACTTTTTCTTATTATAAGTGCTTATTAGCACTCTCCAGGCTGCTCACTGCTCCGCTGCTGCTATTAGCACAAATATTAACATTTGCGCTACAGCCACAGGCAGAAACAAGCTAATAAACAATAAGGTCAACTCTCTTTATTTTCGGAGTCTGTGTCCGCTGACCCCAAAACAACAACACGACTGTAAGCTTTTAGCGTTCCTCTGCTGCTATAATTCACCCTTAACAGCCGTAATGGCAGAGTTATAGTCTCAATAATGGCTTCTAGTACAATACAAAGCTCAGCTTTCCACAAAAGCCTCTCTCGACATAACCGGTATAACCTGCTTCTCTAAATTGCTTCTATAAGTTACTAACAGGCAAGACCCAATGACACCGCTACTGATTAGTGAGGGAAAGAGTCTTTTGTAAGTGTGAACCGCTCAGGAGAATCTGGTCAATCCACCATAAAAACCACTCAGGAAAATAAGAGAAATCTGCCAAACGGAGGGATGTATTATAAGTTGATAAAAATACCAGAGTTTCTAATAGAGGACATTTTGATGATTTGGTTGATGATATTCATGATGCTAACAAGAGATGATGGCTTGTGTCATCAAGTCAAACAATTCTAATACCAGACAACAGATCCCGTATTGCAGGTTGTGAGTGTTTGCCAAGAGGCATTAGAAATGCAAATACATGTTTACACACTCACACATGCATACACATAAACACTCTCACAGAGTTAGGAGGGTGTAGTAGCGGGGTAGTGCTTCCCTAGTGGCTAAACCTGAAATTTCATAATACATCATTTCCTGTTATTGTGATTATAGTACATTTATGCCACCTATGTCAAGTCAAAATTATTTGTATAGCATTGTTTCATTGTGTCAGCTTTACAGAAAATCATGATGTTATAATGTTAATATCTCAATATCTTCAGGCCTTACAGTTCCATTTAGCAAAATATAGGTGAGCTACTTATATTTTGTAATGATACAAGCAATCAATTTTTGCTATTTTTGCATTAAAATGTCTGTATGACAACACTTATGTGGTTTGTGGTTGTCCAAAATGAAAACATTCCAAAGGACAAAATGACCTAAAAGATTTAACAAGTATGGATTTATTAGTCATTGGGCATCTAATTGTTTTAGGAACTGCATGGTAATGTATGGTTTAAATTGCAAGAAAAATAGTCTGAATCTTTCACAATCTGACAAAAGTGATGCAGATGAACCAAATTAATACAAGTATACAAGTGCTTTATGAAAGTGAGTTTCTAATAGTTTTGGAAGAGTTTGTCCTTACACACATGTACAGTTTATCTACACTCTTAAAATAAAGGTTAATAAAGGTTAAAGGTTATTTATTGGCATCCATGTAACTTTTTCCATAACTTTTCCTTTTTATTTCTTTATTTTTCTCCAGACCTCCATTTGGTATAAGAAACTACAATAATTCTATTGTTCCAGAGAAAGGTATATAGGTTGCAATCAATTTCTCATATACAGTAAATGATGCAAAATATAGTACCCCTTCAGGAACACAAGCTGCGTTAAAATGCTTTGGGAATCCCTTCAGCATGACCACGCTCTGAATCACATGTGTAATCAGTCCAATGGATGAGTGAGACGTCACGGGAGCAGGAAGCATAAAAGCATGTACAGTGGAACCAGCATCAGCTCTCTGCTATTCAGCAAGCGCTCTGTGTGTGTCAGTCTTATTTGGTGTTGTTTGTCCATTATCATTCTTTATTTTTCGATACGAGTGAAGACAAACATAGAGCAAGAGCGGGCAGCATCTCAGGCTGTGTTCTTCCCTTCCCATGCTACATTACGGGTGGTGATACACACAGTTTGTGTGTTGTATACTTGAGAGCAGAGCACGCAGAGTTAGCTCTTGAGGGAGCTGACTGCCCACATTGCGAGCATTCATTTCTGCGTATACTTTGATCTCGGAGGGCTCTCTTTGAGGAGGAAGCCTTCAGTAGCGTTCCTCATGGTGCCAGCCCTGCTTCCGCCGAGGCAGGATGGCGGCTGCGCTCGGGGGAATCGCAGATGGATTTGGTGGAGGGAATGGAAACGGGTGATCCCCTATCTTCTTCCTTTCCCACCAGATCTAGCGCCCATTCTCTGAATCGGAAGCCCGCCCCACGGTTTCTTCCCTCACAGAGAGGGCTCGACGCTCTGCCTGTCTCGAGAGGGCTGATTGCGCTTGTCCCCGTTGCAAATGCTCTGCCCCCGCTGGGCACGCTCCAAGGAGTGTGTCCGTGCCTGTGATCACGCAGTTCCAGTCCTGCTGCTGCTGAGGCATGGTGGCGATTGAGATCGCAGGGATCGCACATGGATCTGGCGGACAGGTTGGATACGGGCTCCTTTCTCCACCTGCTTTCCCCAGATCTAGCGGTCTCTCTCGGGGTTCGGAAGCCCGAAGTGCAGTTTCTCCCCCCGTGAGTGAGAGCTTGCTGCTCAGCTATATTTCTCGGAGGAGATTGATACTGTTTGTTTAACCGAGTGCTCTCCTCCACCGCGTTTCAATGGGGTCATTCCCACTCAGGGGCCCCAAGCAAGCTTTGGTAATGGAACAAGAAGTGAACACTCTCTTGAGGAAGGAGGCCATCGAGGTGGTCCCTCC
>SCHK01354371.1:414-14568 GCA_004124795.1 Poropuntius huangchuchieni
TGAATAGGTCTTAAAATACAAAGAAAATTGCAGGCGTGTCAGGTGCCCCAAAAATGTTCTAGGTCTTTAAGGGTTAATATGCTGTTTGGGTGCTCAAGAAACTTTTTTTTGGTTATTATCAATATTGAAAACAGTTATTTGTTTTAACAGATGGATTTTTTTCAGGATTCTTAGATCAATAGATTATATATAGCTATCGATAATAACAATTTATTTGAAATGGAATAAATTTTACTGTCACTTTTCATCAATTTAATGCAGAATAAAAGCATAAATTTGTTTTAAAAAATCTTACTGGCCCTAATTTTGACCCTAAGCTTTTAAACAGTAATGTGTGTTTTAGATCAATTTAAGAAACGTTTCCTGCACACCAAATCATCATTAATAGAATGATTTCTAAAGGATCATGAAAATTCAGCTTTGCTGTTGCAGAAATACACAATATTTTAAAATGTATGCTTCAATGGCTATGTACATTCAATGGCTGGATATTCCTAGTAGATAAATTAAACTATTGAGGGTGCATGGTTTAAGAGACCCAAATATACTTTTAGCAAATAATAAATACCTTGTCTTTTAGACCTTCAAGAAACAGGGCCCAAGACCCCATGATATGTTACGCATCATGACACCCTGCCCTCTCTCCACTTCTACATCTTTCCCATTTCAATTACGTCTTTCCATTTTCTCCTCTGTCAAGAATGCTCACGACCTCTCTTTTCATTTCAATCCCAAGCACACGGTCCAGGTCATTCTTTTCAGCATAAAATTGAGTAGACTTGTTGTGAACTCGCTCCACAGTCAAGGCTCAGATAAGAGGGGCAGCCACTGTCGAAGCTTTTGCCCACACTTAAGACCAACAAAAGGATGTAATGAGCTCCGCAGACCATTGAGGTCCAGAAGAGAGACTCAGCCTCTTTGTGCGAATTACGATTTTAAACTTCACGTTCTCGTGAACAAAAACGCTCTTAGCTGCGCTGGATAACATGACGTTGGATGAAGGGAGATGCTTTCATTTTGTGCAGCAGTTCATTAAATGCCCTAAAGTAGCGTTTAATTGTGTGTCATTTAGGAACGGCGTAGAAACGGAGGAGAGGAAGGACACTATGGCCCGAGCGGAGTACAAATCCCAGCCGCAGGGTGAGATGGGAACTGTCATCACCTCAGGACCAAAGCAGGTGAGATGTAAATGAGACAACGGCACTTCTTCGAGTAATAATTCGTGTAGTAACAGAGCTCAGAGATTATTAAGCAACGGACTTAAGTACTTCATTTTCATGCAGCTCACGTTTTATGAAGTTTAAATTAAATTTGAAACTTTGAGATGGAAGCGTTTGTCACCTTAAGGATTAATACTATAGGCTACAGTGACTTTATGAGCTATTAAATGGAGGAAATGTTTGCAAAATAAGTCTTACATAATGCTAATGACAGAGTGCAGATATGCAAATCAAGTGTCGTTTCTCATTAGCGCTGACAGGTGTGGTAGAGCAGTTTGTTTTTGCACTCAGAACAGAATGTTGTGATATATTTAGTGTTTTAGATCAAAGCAAGAAATGTGTGATAATATATTTGCATATATTTTAGTGAATCTACAGTGCAAATTAAATGTAATGTGATCGGTCTAAAGTTGAATTCTGGCTGTGTTGAGCTGTTTATTTTATTATGCATAAAAAATGTAACTGATATCTCTCTTTTTCAGGGCTGTTATCCTGTGGAGTTGGAGAGAGGACAGAGAGGCTTTGGCTTCAGTCTGCGAGGAGGGAAGGAGTATAATATGGGCCTCTTTATCCTTAGACTAGCTGAGGACGGTCCTGCACTGAAAGATGGCAGAATACATGTGAGCTCTCATGACATTAACACATAATACACAAAGAATAAATGAAACAATGAAACACATCATATTAATAAATGGAACAGTGAAAAATGCGTAATGTTTTACTTCATTGTATAAAATGGAATAATACATTACCATTCAAAAGTGTAGGGTTTGGTAAGATTTGTAATGTTTAGTTTTTTTTGAAGAAGAAGTTGTTGTTCTCTCATGCATATCAAGGATGTATTTTTATGCATGAATTATTTTTTATAGATATTGTTAGTGGTTCTCATTAAAATGACAAAGGAAACTGTGTTTGTGACCACGCAGGTGGGAGATCAGATCGTGGAGATCAACGGTGAACCCACGCAGGGCATTACACACACACGGGCCATTGAGCTCATCCAGGCCGGGGGCAATAAAGTGTTGCTGCTTTTGAGGCCCGGACTGGGCCTGGTGCCTGATCATAGTGAGTCTATTTAATACCTGACCTCTCAAACAGTACAGGCCAATGAACCGACATAGCTGAGAGAAACGTTCTCCATAGCAAACCACCTCTTTAAATTTGTTCAGAAGTGCAGAAGCGCTCATTTGAATTCCGTCTGCTTCATGAACCGAGAAAAATCAGTTCCCTGAAGCCGGCATGTTCCCCTCTGAGAAACAAATCAATTTCTGGAGATGGGTTTGTTTTCTAATGCTGTTTCAAAAACCATTGAAAATGTATTGTGACGGTTATCTTTTCTCAACAGAGTGTTTTCTAAAGGTACTTCATGCAACATGGGTACTCTTGTTCTGAACATTATTACAAAATAGACTCATACAGAGTATAAGCACGGTGGATTTACTGAAATATTACAATCATCATCACACTTACCTTTATATTGCCTAAACATTGCATGCATATGGATCAACACCAATTGCAAAAATACACACAAGTACTCAATTATTAGTGAATGAGGCCTATTGGGTGATTTGGGAATGTGGGTCATATGCATGTTATGTCAGATCTTCCTATCTTCATGCATTGCTGTCACTCTTGCTTCCTGTCTCAATTTTTGCTGGTTTCTTTCTCTCTGTCCGGGCACAGTTCTATGCACCTCTTTCTCTCTCTCTTTCTGGTTTAGGTCTGAACTCTTCCTCCTCCACACTGTGCTTCCACATGAAACCAGAGCATCACTAAAGGCTTCTCTGCTTTTCTTGGTCTGTCCCTAATAACTTTGGTAAACTTTGCTTTCCTCCTCTATGCTTATTTTGTGTATGTGCAGTTCTGCCTTTCTTTCCCTTTCATTTGCCTTAAAATGAACCTTCTGCTTCTGAAGGTCTCTAAAGGAAGGAAGGAAATGTCAGTGATGAGAATTCTGCAAATCAAATTTCATGATCATATATATCTATGTAAACATGCACTGATTATTGGCCATTCTCTAGAGCCGTTTCCTTTTATGTTCATTTTTGTTCACTTTCATAAAACAATTATCACATAAATTGTTGCTTTCAGTTAAATTAAAATTTACATAAAATGATTTACAGTGAAATTTATATTATATTCTGTATATTTATGATTTAGAGATAAATATGTTCTGCATGTGTTTCATGAATGAAGCATGTTATTTTGGAATTGAAAAAGGTTTAAGTCATTAATCATGATCTGTTTTTTTAGAATTGTTTATTATAGTATGTATTAATATTTTGAATGTGCTTTTATTTTTTATAATTTCAGTTTAATTTCAGAATATATATATTATTTTAGTAGTGTGTGTGTGTATATGTATATAGTAGTAGTTAGTACATATTAGTTTTAATTCATTAACAATTTTTACATTTTTCATTAAGTATTTGTTTAATTCATTTTTAGTTAATATTCTTGGTTAATGGTAATCATGATTAGATATATTTTAATCAGTGACAGCACTTTTATTTGTAAGCTGTAATCTGACATGTCATAATTTAATAAAAAAAATGAAATCTTTTCAAGAACCCCCTCTGCAGTTCACATGCCCTTAGCTGGGATGCAATGATGCATCCTGGGTAAATCTTAGAGACTAAATATGTGACCAAATATATTTCTTACCAGACAGTTAAATGAGAAATAAATTGGAACCCATGTCAGGAGCCACCAGCTTGGTTTAATTTTTGGTTCTTGTTGCTTCACGTCTTGTGGCGTGACATTTTATCATGAGAGAAAATTGCAACTTTTCCATTCTGGGTCTGACTCTTTTTCATAGCCGGTTTCAGCTGCTTGATATGTGTCACTGTATCTGGATGCCAAAAGCCACTGAAGACTGAAAACTGTGACAGTTTAATTGAGAATGTCTCTGCTGAAATGCATTTCAGAAGACAGGTTAATTATGCTCAGTCTATCAGTTGTATTCCGCAGATTTGCCAAATCCAATTCGCAATGTTTAAACGTGCGCTCTGTCATTTTTTTTCTTCATTAAAAAAGTTTTACACAGAGAAATGAACAGCACATTTGAAAAATATATTTAAAAGTACATTGTGCATTCACTCCAGTTATACTGTATCAATATTCTGATAAAAGCTGTTTTATTTTACTTGGAGTGGCTCACCTTGTGAGGGCCGCCATATTGAGATGATAGCCAAATACAATTTTTTGTGTGTGTGTGTGTGTATTCTCCCTGTTATTGTACAGTTTCTTCTAATGACTAAATTAATCATGGTGTGATGCTGCATTCACACCACTAGGTTTCAGTGTAACAACTGACCAACAGAATATTAAATACACCTTTTTTACAGAATAGGGACTACAGAATCCTTGCTAAATCAAATAAACAAACTCAGTGCACCTTTAAAATAAATGGTTTTAATGTTCTTCCAACACTAAGTATTATCATCTTTTGCATTTCAGATGTTAAGGATATGATGACAGGTCCATCTGCAAACTCTCCAAGGTATTCTGCATCCAATGAGCCGTCGACACCAGCATCTCCATCCTTCATCTCTCACTCCCCTGAAGTCAAACCCTCTCCACCCGAGGAGCTGTTCTTCGACCCGATGGCTGCTTCGCACGGACACCTTCACCAACATTACAGAGACGCCAAACAGCAAACCAGAAAGAGCGACCCAAGCATGCCTCGCGACAACAATGACAATTTTACACTCCCTCGAAGACAAGATGGGAAAGAACGCTCACGGAGTCCAAAAAAGACTCTAAACATGGACAACAGGAACGACCCTAGTGAACGAGAACCTCGATCCGCAAGCCCCAGGAAGACCAGGAAGGAAAACATTGGGATCAGACAGGAAATGCCTCAAAAAGCCACTGACGGACTGAAGCCTAACTCTGGAAGGAGGTACAAAGACGAGGACACTATGCAGAAGCAGGACAGGGAAACGGGAGAAATCAGACCTGAGGTCTCAAGAGGTGGCAGTGACAGATACCAGAGGGAAAAGACAGCAGAACCTCAGAGAGCTGAAAGCGGAACCCTCAACCGGAAGGACCATAGAGGACGAGACAGGCCAGAGGACATTGAGGGCGTCCCTCAAGAGACTCCCCACAATGGGAACCCTGCCACCAAGAGAGCCCCTATAACCCCAGGCCCCTGGAAGGTGCCCAGCTCCACAAGGGTTCAGCCTCCGGTGCATGGAGTCTAATGCGTTTGGGAGCAATTATTGATGTGAATCACTGTGGATTTTGTTTTTTGTTTTTTTGTATGACTATCACCATCTACACTGATAACATGCAGCGTTTGCTTGTGTCCACCGACAGTATGAGCCTCAGTTTTGTTTTGTGCCAATAAGACTGCAGCTACAGACTCATCCATGTCTCTTTGCTCCTGTGACGATAACATGAAGGATGCTTTTCTGTGAAGGTTTAAAATGTCTGTTAATATTTAAAAAAGGGGATAGTTCACCCAAAAATGAATTTTCTGTCAGCATTTACCGGTATGACTGTACAGAACAGAGAAGATATTTTGAAGAATCTTTTTCTCCCACTGAAGACAGACAGAAATACTGGGCTAAAAACGACATGAGGATGAGTGAATGATGACAAAATAGATTTTTGGGTAAACTATCCCTAATTCTCCATCTTTGATTCGCCGCATGTCCTTACAAAGACTTTTCCAGTGATGCAACTGTCCTCGATATCCAGTCCTGAGAAGTGACTCTATGTAGGCTGTGCATTATTCAGCTTTTTGCGGTGAATTTTCCACATATCCATCTTTAAAAGACCAGAAACTTGTGGTTAAGTATATTGTTTACTACTTGTGTTGATGAAGACGCATATGTAATTTATTGAAATGAATATTATGATATAAACATATACATGTATAGAGGTATAGATATTTGTATCCATTCTGAGCCAGATCACTTATTAGTGTTCCAGCTTGCTGATACAACTTTCGGCTTCCAAAACAAACATATTTTTTCACAGTGCTATAGCTTTTACTGTTAATCTCGGTGGAGCATTTGCAAGGTGTGTACATTTGGGATCAAATGTTTGCTCGTATCATTAGCAGGTGAAGCAGAACTGGGAGAAATTCAGATATATTTTTACATACTATCCAATCTAACATATATTTTTTCGTATTCTTTTTAGCACATCAAATGATTCATACTGCATCGTTTTCCCAATGTTGGGAATTCATATTCATCTAAAGTGTCTTTGTGCATCTGTATCTTTCAGATTAAATGTCAAGATGCTGTCTTATATCCAAGGGAAATGTAGCTCTGAATTATGTACCAAACATATTGGATGTTATTCATCAGGTTCTTAAAGCCTCAAACAATTGGCACAGATTCAGACGCAAGATATAACAATATCTAATATCTTTTTTCGTAACAGTATTTTTGAAATACCATAAATATTGAGTGTCCATATGGACAGAGCAGACATCAGTCAAATATTGCATATGCTACAGCGCTTCTATGTTTTGTCATGATGAAAAATGTGAATACTTTCTAATACGGTTTATGATTGCTTCGTGATCATTAATCTCAACCCTTTTGTAGCTTGTTTCTCTAGTGCATCTCATGTCATGAGGTTGTATGTATGATACTGTGGCCTTGCATTGCTTTATCTTACACAAAAAAGCCTTGTGGTCTCTACATTGTGGTAGTTGTAAATGTTTATAAAAATACAATGTACAGCACCTGTATAAAACTTGCCTTCGTGAGGGGAAAAACAAGAAAAAAAATCTATAAATCGCTCCATTATTTTTTTAAGTAATTGAGAGTATAAGCATATATATATATAGAGAGAGAGTGAAATTAATCTGGTCATGACCTTCTGTTCATGCACTGATGAATAAAGATTTACTGAAAAGATGCCTCTTGATCTTTTAAGTTTCTGATTTCCTACATTATTTAACATGAGTGGAAGTGCATGTGTGATTGCATTTAAGGGGGTGTTCACACAAAAGTGATGGGAAGTTCGATTCAACATCCGTGAACAGGTTCTTCTGAACAGTTCGTAAATCGATTCAGCAATGCTTTTGTAAGTGCTCCCATCCCATAAAAACATGTTTATTTTCTAAACTATTGTCACAGTCTGTGGAGGCAATGATTGAATTTATAAAAAAAAAAAGTGTAATTTAGAACCTAAATATATAACTTCCATGTACATTAAAATACTTGAAACTTATTTACAACAAGTCATACAAGCAAGCAACACATTTTCAGTATTTTTATTTAACATTTCTCCACTGCACAAAACACTTTTACCATCGGTTCTTGTTTCAAGAGTCAGTGAGCTGTTGAATCGAAAGAATCACAAACCGATTCCGTCCGATTCGTGAACAGTATAAAAACAGGGCTACGTTTCCCAAAAGCATCGCAAAGTTGATCGTAGCTCCATTGGTTTCAATAGGTCTACGATGTACTTAAGCTTACGAAACGCAGCCCAGTTCTGTAAACATGTTCAATAGATTCATGAAAAGATTCGACTCACGTGAACGATTCGCTCACGAATCAGACATGGTTATTTTTTTTATTTGACACGACGACTTTAAAAAACGCAACTCTCGTGCCGCAAATAACAGGCAGATGCGGCGCAATATCCGAAGACGTCCGTCTGAAGCATGTTGTATACATAGACCAACTAAAAATAGCCGAATTAGCGAGAAAGCGCCCCGTGTAACGCCCACTAAAGAAATACAACACCGTGCAACTATTATCTCCAGGATGTTGTGCCGTGCGCTGCTCTTTTGTTGGCTGTGAGCTCAGCGCAGAGCGCTTTTATCTCCTCTCAACGAAACGAAACGGGACCGCCCAGCCCCTGAAGCTGCTACAGCATTACGTCAGTCACTGGCCGAGGTGCGTGCAGAAGCGCACGCAGCCCTTGAACCATGGCAGCCCAGAAACATCACTACCCACAAAGCTACCGATTGTGCGCATGCGCGCTCCGAGCGGGAAAACTACAATCGCGCGAGCTCCGATTGGCTACGGACAAAAGAACTACAGCTCCCACTAGACATGCGCAAAAAGTCCCTTTTAAAGCCTTTTAAATTTACGTGCAAAATGGCTGCACAGGTCGATCTTCTGCGCGTCAAAGTAGAGGAGAAGAGCAGGGACAGCTTTGACAAAGCCACCAAAGAGAAGAAAAAGAAGAAAAAACGGGAATGTTCGCCGTCCGATGACAAGCGCGAGAAAGCGGAGAAGGAAGCGAAGAAAATAAAGCTACATCACCACCAACACCATCACCAACATGCCCAACAACGAGCGCATCCACCGCACCAACAACAGAACAACCAAGCGCGCAACTTCAGCAAAGAGCAGGCACCTGTGCAACACCGCCATAACAACCACCATCACCATCACATCTCCAAGAAAGAATTACCTCCGGGATGGCCGCCGCGCAAAGTGACACCAGCAGCGGCTCACGTCCCGCAGAAGACGGTCCTGCCGCCTTCCCCACTCTTCACTTTCACGCCGCTCAAAGTAGCGAAGGCCGAGACCCCCAATAACAAGCCCAAACACATCGAGAAGGACGCCAAACTCAAGCCCAAGAAGGAGAACGCCGAGGCGAATGTTAAAGTGGGGGAATGCAAGAAGAAGAAAGGTAACTTTAATAGCGTCTAGACGTAAGCCAAACGATTTTATATTTCTGGCTGGCTTCCAACTTGAGAAGTGAGCGGAGAAAGTGCCGTTAGCCTCCGCTGCTAACCCATGCGTGAGCACGCCCCCATTCACGAGAGCTCGGTGTACGTGCAGATGAGCGTTTTTATCGAGAAAGAAACTTTTCTCCGCTGTCAAAGTGCTTTTAAGTGAAATACAACTAAATGCCTTTTCTCTGCTTAGTATTAGAGACGTTCCCTTTACAGCTGTCATGTTTACTGTTTACTAAACTCGCTGTAACTAAGTTACGCTTATCTGTCATTTCACAAACATAAGTAACGCGATACTACTGTGGCTTTTTATTAACACGATATCATAACAATGCCACGTTTTAGACACTATACTTTGATGTTTTTTGAAGTGTTTTGCGGTACCATATATACTGTAAGTTATATGGTAATAACTATACCGTATCATTATGCCAAATTTTCACTTTCGACACAGGAGTGCTTCTGAAGTGGCTTTTAGCCGTCTTTACGCAATGTTTAGTGCACAGAATGTGTGTATTCACACAGCTATGATACTGGGGGCTAATGTGGGTCAGAGCAGGCTTAATTTAGCCTGGCTTTTATGCGCCATTATGTCTTTACATAGAATTTTGATCAGGCACAGAGCAGCCCTAACTCGGCTGTGTAAAGATTTAAAACACAGTACCATAGTATTGCCATCTGTCACTATTATTGTAACATGGAACCGCCAAACTATTTTAAAAAAATTAATATGAGTTGGGTAATAACAACAACTGTAGTAATTATGTTATTGTTCCCAACACTGTAGTCAGTAGTTACCATTATGGTAAATTGGTGTAAATGTAGTATTAGATAACTTCTTTCAGGACCACCAAATGTCCATAATTGCTGGACTTGATTACCAAGTAGTCTCTAACAACTTTTCAAGTAGCCACAAAATAATTTTTGTAAGGTTTTTTATGTTTACGGTTTTACATAGGCTAGACTTTATTATGAACAGTCAGTAGTTTTTCTAAGTTCTGCCATCTCTCTTGATCTTTTCAGAGCCCCATAATGAGAATGGCAAAACCCAGGCCCTGGAGGAATTCCTCCTAAAGAAAAAGAAAAAGAAGAAGCGGCATCGTGAAGATGAGCGTGGCAAGAAGTTGCGCGTGCACAACAAAGAGGTCCAGACGCTGGGTACAGGATTGACAGGAGATGCTCTGCCGTCCTCTGAAGACCCTGTGTTGCATGCGTACATCAAAGATGAAAAGCCGTGTCCGGGTTTAGGTGAGTACCGCACTCCCAAAGCTGAGAAGAAGCCGTTCATCTCGCACCGAGACCACTTCATCCGCAGCTCATGGCTTCAGACCAACACCTCCTTCAGCAAACTGATCCATGAGGAAAAGCAGCCCAATGGAGGGGCGTCTGTACTACACGCTTATGCAGATGAACTGTCTTTACTGCAACCGGGGGAGACTGATAGATTTGCCCAGGAGTTTCTGGATCTTGCTTTTGCTGAACACCCTAAAGGAGCCGCCCGCTACGCTCTCGCGGTGGTGCACGGAGCGGCTGCCTACCTGCCCGATTTTTTGGACTACTTTGCCTTCAATTTCCCAAATACGCCTGTCAAGATGGAAATCCTTGGTAAAAAGGACATCGAGACTACCACGATTGCCAACTTCCACTCCCAGGTAGGGTGACGCTTTGCACTCATTAATTTTGCGTTGTACCTTCAAGCCATGGCTTGTTTTTGGCAGGATACATTATGACGTGTAGCTCGCTAAATGAAGTCTGTACAATTCATTTAGCCTTTCCCACTTTTAGAGGACTTTTAAAGCAGGTGCATTTATTATTTACACAAGTCAGGTGGCAGTTCAAAGTACAATAACAGCCTTAAGCGATGTAGACCAAATTGACCTGAAGTCAAACCGTCAGGCTTTTTTCTGCTGTCTCAAGCAGGTGAATCACAGTTTAGGGAAGTTATTTTAATTTTATGGAAGTCTAAAAACTATATTACTGTAAATCTTGCCATAAGGCAAGTGCAATAGACACTTATAATAAGTAATAAACTATAATAAGTAATGTTTTAATAATTGTTTTAATTCTGTGAGAACTATAACAATAATGACAGATGAAAAATATAATGCGAGTCACTTTCAGAATTATTTTTTCCAGATGATAAAAACATTGACAGCCAATCAGAATCCACCTGACTTGAAAGAGCTTGAGCATTTAAAGCAGCAAACATGTCTGCAGCTTGTGCTTTTAATAAACACATCATTATTGTTCCGTTGGTGTGAACAATAATATAGTTAGCTTTCTCTGCATAAATGGGCCTTTAAACTTTTTGTTTGTATCATGAAACTTTGAAAAGTAGTATATACTAAAGTTAGAAAAAAGACACATGCTGAAGTTTTCATTTGGGCGCATTTTAGTTTTTTTTTTTTTAATGCACACTATGATAAAAGGTGTGTGTTAGGATGTTTCCCGGATCTGAAGTGCTTTTGTTTTGCAGGTGAGCCGAACATATTGCTCAGGGACATATAGAGCTGGTCCCATGAGGCAAATCAGTCTGGTGGGTGCTGTAGATGAGGAGGTGGGCGATTACTTCCCGGAGTTCTTGGACATGCTTGAGGAGTCTCCGTTTCTGAAGGTTAGGACATAATCTCTCACAGATGAGTGAGTTGGAAAGGCTTTGTGCTGGTGGTGTTTTGTAGTGCAAATGGTGTGTTTCAGTTCACTGTTTGCCAGCAGTGTTTCTTACGATTTGATGAATGGTGTCGTCTTGCACACTTATTTAAAGGGTTTTGTTTGTTCCTTTCTTTTAAATACCATATAACATCAAAATTGGAGATTTGTGACTTTTAGTCCATGTTTATTTGCTGTGAAATGTATACCATCCAAATGTTGGAGGCCTGAAAGACTTTTTTGTTTTTGTTTTTTTTATCTCTTATACTTAAAGGATGCATTTATTTGATCAAAAATTCAGTAAAATGTTAAACGTTATTATAAATTTAAAATAACTCTTAAATATATTTATTTTAAAATATTTTCAAGTGTAGTTTATTCCTTTGATCCTGAATTTTCAGCTGTCATTACTCCAGTCTTTAGTGTTACATGATTCTCCAGAAATTATTTTAACATGCTGATTTGTTGATTAAGAAATATTTTTTATTATTCTCATGCAAAGAGTTGTGCTGTTTAAAAGGTTTGTGGAAATTTCGTTTTTTTTTTTTTTTTTTTTAGGCTTGATGAATAGAAATAAAAATAATAAAAAAAAAAAAAAAAAAAAAAAAACTGCATTTATTTGTAATCAATTTTTTTGTACCATTATTAATATTTTTAAAAGCAAAAAATTAACCCAAACTTTAGTGAATGCTAGTGTACTCGTAAAAGTTGGCAAAATAAATGGATCAAAATATTGGTGCATATAAAAAAAATTTCTAGGATAAAATGCACCTCTAAAAGACAAAATAATGTCATGACTGATTTATATTTATTCATTTTGCAGATGCTTTTGTCCAAAGTGACTTACAAATGAGTAATACAAGCAGTTCTTCATACTGATAACTAAAAAATACAACTAAGTTGTAAATAAGATTCTATACGTACTAATTTTTTATTTGTATACATATAAATGAAAATCTAAACTATAAACTAAAATCTATCATTTTTAAAGCTACTTGTGATTTTAGACATCATAACATTATATTATACATTATAAAAAAGAGATTTGCTATTAAATGTAACTTTTGTTATTACATTATTGTTTTTAAAGATTTAAATGAGTATTGACTAATGGCAAAAATAGGGAAGATGAGCAATAACCTATCCAATATCAATAAAAAGTCTCTAATATCAGCCAGTAACTGATATGCATTCCTAAGCAACAGCAAGTTGCAAGTCATGAATAATGGCTGTGATATGTTCCATCCCAATGTCCTGTTTCAATAGGAAATATGTCAGCACTGAAAAGAAAACTCTTCATCCAGTTATTTCTTTCCATTCATATGTTCAAACAATGGTCAGGGCAAGACTACAGCATTGTTTTAACTTGCCGACTTATGTTTAATTTGTTTATGCAGATGACTTTGCCATGGGGCAGCCTGTCTAGCCTAAAGCTTGACTGCAGGTCTCAGAGTGATGACGGTCCCATCATGTGGGTGAGACCAGGAGAGCAGATGGTCCCCACAGCCGATATGCCCAAATCTCCATTCAAGAGACGAAGGTATTGATTCAACCGCAAATTGAACACTTTTTTTTTTAAAGCTGTTTGTAGCACCTCACAAAACACTTTCATTTTGGTTGTAGATCAATGAATGAGATCAAGAACTTGCATTACCTCCCGAGAGCCAGTGAACCACGTGAGGTGCTCTTCGAGGATCGGACGCGAGCCCACGCTGATCACGTTGGCCAGAGTTTCGACTGGCAGAGTACAGCAGCTGTGGGTGTCCTGAAAGCAGTGCAGTTTGGGGAATGGTGAGTGCAGCCATCTGCCACGCAGAAACATATGAACATGCTAGTACATGCAAAAAGCCGCATGTAATTAACCGTAGATAAAGTGATATTTGATGTTCTCATCTCCCATAGGAGTGACCGGCCACGGATAACCAAAGATGTGATCTGTTTTCACGCTGAGGACTTCAATGACGTCGTTCAAAGGCTTCAGCTAGACTTGTATGAGCCACCTGTGTCACAGGTAGGAACTGTGTTACTGCTAAACAGTGTTTCAAGACAGACTCTGGGCTTGTGTGTTTATATTAGTCATGGTTAGCATGGCAAGTTAAGTTTTGTAAGCACAACTTAGGAGCGAACTTGCTTTTTTTTTTTTTTTTTTTTTTTTGTACTGAGCAGGACATTTTTATGGGATTACAATATAGTTTCCTGGGTGTTACATTAAGTATTTTATGTATATAACTAGGCCTATATAGTCTGCATGTTTCATTAACACACACATGTTAACTCATGATCCAGTGTTTTAAGTGGCTCAGCTCACAGTAAATGCCGTAAACTTCCATCTCTACATGTGCTGTGGAGTTTAACATGTATTTGGGATTGAAACCCGAGCCAGTTACACTTTGTTTACATTTGCATAATATTCCACATTTTTGTTGACAGATGATTACAGCATTTTACACAGATTTGTAATGAGAAGCGTTTGTAAACCTGTTGTCACAGACACTTAAAGGTCCAGTTGCAGTTAAAAGCTTGAGGGTTTAATTCTTGCTGTGAAGAAATTCAGTCATTGTATTTTTATTTGTAAAATAATTGCTATACTACTTTTATATATATATATATATATATATATATATAATT